>JAODAL010050193.1:0-27596 GCA_025379985.1 Phyllomedusa bahiana
TGGTGGGTACACGAGTTGACTTTTGGGCTGTTTCATGTTGGAGGATGCTAATGAGAAATTGGGCTGTGATGGGGGACGAGGAGGTAAGACTGTGGATGCAGGTTGCTTTAAACCCCTAAAGGACAGTTTGGGACGCTGTTCGTTATGGATTCACAGGCCCTGCCCCAGCGATAAAGGGCCTGACGGTCTCAACTGAGATCCGTGGCATGCGTTTTGTCGCCGCACTGGAAGAAACCTTCTTTCGTAATTACTCCATCTCCTCCCCCCTCTTTGCCGTTACACCTGAATTTCGCTCCATGTTCAGAAATATAAAATATTGAGAAGGTATGGAAGATTTTTGGGAAAGTTTTTTTAAAAAGACGGCAAATCACAGTATTCTCTACCCCAAAAAATCAAACAAAATTGCTGTATTCACTTTTAAACTGAAAAGTGATTATCAAAAAAGCTGGCCTGCCCCAAAGTGAAAAAAACACGTATCTGAAATGTTTGGATAATAAAAGGTTTTTTTGGGCCCCTTTAAATTACGTGGTGCTAAAAAATTGCTGTGTTCAATTTAAGAAAAAGGGTACCTAAAATTGAACAAAGTGTATTTTCCCCAAAGTAAAAAAACGTATTGTAATGTTTCGGATAATAAAAAGGGGTTTTTTTGGCCCTTTCAATTAACCTGTGGTGACTAAAAAAATTTGCTTTTTAAATTTAAAGTGCAAGGTCCCTCAATAACAAAGCTTAGTGCCCCCAAAGGAAAAAACAGTTTGTAATGTTTCAGTTAAAAAAGGATTTTTTGCCCCTTCAATTCCCCTGTGGAACTACACAATTGCTGGATTCAAATTTAATGCAAGGAGTCTATCAACAAATCTCGACTGGAACAAAAGTGAAAAAAAACACGTATCTAAAATGTATTGGATAATAAAAGGATTTTTTGGCACCTTTCAATTCCCTGGGGTGTTCAAATTGCTGTATTACATTTAATTGCAAGGGTGCTCAATGAACAAAGCTATAGTGCGCCAAAGTGAAAAAACACGTTTGTAATGTATTCAAAAAAAATAAAGGAAATTTTTTTGGCACTTTAAATTTCATCTGGTGACTACAAATTTGCTTTTTTCACATTTATGTGCAAGGCCCAAAATGAACAAAGCGTAGTGCCCCAAAAAGTAAAAAAAATACATATCTTTAGTGTTTGGAAAATTTAAAAAGGTATTTTTGGCACCTTTCAATTCCCCTGTGGTGACTAAAAATTGCTGTATTCACATTTAAGTGCAAGGTCCTCAATGAACAAAGCTGTGTGCGCCAAAGTGAAAAAACCATTCGTAAGATTGGATAATAAAAGATATTTTTTGGCAATCAATTCACCTGTGGTAATACACAATTGGGGTTTCAAATTTAACTGCAAGTGGCTTATCAACAAATCGGGGCTGGGCAAAAGTGAAAAAAACACGTTTCTGTAATGTATTGTAAAAAAGGTTTTTTTTGGACCTATAAAAATACCTGTGGTGACTCAAAATTGCTGTATTAAATTTTAAACTACAAAGTAGATTATCAACAAAGTGGCCTCCCCAAAAGTAAAAAAAAACACGTATTGAAATGTTTTCGGATAATAAAAAGGTATTTTGGCCTATAAACCTGTGCTGACTAAAAAATTTTTAACTGCAAGGTGGCTATATAAACCCAAAGTGGAATGGGCAAAATTGAAAAAGAACACCTATCTGAAACGTTTTTTCTGATTAAAAAGTGGAGTTTTGCACCTAACAAAGAGACCTGCAGTTCTAGAAAGATGTGTTCTTTTTTAGTTCAGGTCCCCAATATCCAGGAATATTTCAATGAAAAATGTTAATAATAAAGCTATTGCAGTGAAATTTACACAAAGTCTTGGTAAACTTTATCCAGTATTCTTTATAGAGCTTGTCGGGTTTTTTCCCCGGGACCCGGGAGATGGGCGGGCCAGCCGGGCCCCCGGGCCCAGGAGCCCGCAGGAGAGGGGAGACCGCGGGGGAAGAGGTACCGGGGCCCCCCATGACAGTCCCCCCCCCCCCTTAGGCCCCCCTTCTTTTTTGGAAACCTGAAAGGAGGTCGGGGACGTTGGCCTCGGTTCCCACGAACGCCCTCGGCCCGAACCCCTTCCGTCGAAAGGAAGAACCGTTCCCCCCCCTGTTTCCCCGCCAGGCCCTCCTTGCCCAAAAGATTTATCAGAACGGCCACAGGAGAAGGCGAGACAGATTACGGGAAAAGGATTCGCACCACGGTTTGAGGAGGAGGCTGGAAGGAGTTGGGTACGCAGGTGGGGGCAAGCGGGTTGTAGGACACCGGTTTTAACTGCCCGAAGTCCACAAAAAGGGGCCCAAATATTTGGGGACCCAGCTTGTGTGGGCATTTGAAGGAAATGTATTGGCAGATAAAAAACCCCTGTCACCCGGTTTAAAATATGGGCGCGGTTTCCCGGTACCTGTCGGCCTGGGCTTTGATCGAGAGGAGGCCGTAGAAGGGCCTGCTTTTGGGGCCCTCCCGAGAGACTGATGTCCGTATTGGGCAATCACGGCGGGAAAGTCCCGGTAGGAGGGGGAGGGGGGGGGGGGATGTACCCCAAGGACAAAAAAAAGGGAGGGCCCCTGGGGATTCAGGTCCAAGGGTTGTATGAAAATTCCGCCCAGGGAAGGGGGGTCCGACATTTATTGGGGCGGAAAACAAAATGTCAAAGGGTGGCCCCCACCAACTTGGTTGACCCTCTCATGCCGTTGGTTTGAGGGTGATGGGCCCGACGAGAAGTCCAGTAAACCCCGTAATTGAGTAACAGAGCCCGCCCGAATTTAGACACAAACTGGACCCCCTTCAGAAAGTATGTGGGGCCGTGACGAAAACAGTGCTGGAAAAAATTTGGGCCAAAAAAATGGGCGGGGGTAACCGGGGGAGGGGACAAAAAAGGGCCCTTTTTGAGAAAACCCATCGGTCACCACCCAAAAAGACTTATTACCGAGAGGCGGGAGGTCGGTAAAGAATCCTGGCGATATGGGCCAAGGCTTTCAGGCATGGGAGAGGTAGTAGTAGACCCGGGGCTGAGGGGAGGGGGTTTGTTACGGAAAGGGGTGCAGGCCGGACTAAACTCTAACTAGAGCCAGGGTGGGCACAAGTAATGCGAGGATTAACCGCATAGACTTTGCACTCGGATGGCCAGCGTCGGGAAAAGGGGTCCCCATTTTGAATAGACGCCCATGGCCGGGGGCTTTAAATCTTTCCCGGAGGTGGGTGCTTAAGTAACGGGGGCTGCAAATGAGGAGCCGTTTGGGGGGAATTATTGCTGCAAAGGGGCTTCTGTGCCCACAGTGTCAGAGGTCGAGAAAGGGATCCGCACTGACTTCTTTCAGCGGCTGAAAGTGAAGGAAGAAGTCAAAGGGGGGAAGAAGAGGGACCTGGCTTTTACGAGGATTTAGACGTTTAGCATTGAAGATAGAGGGGTTTTTGTGATCGTGAAAGATTTCGAAGGGGTGGCGAGCCCCTCCCAAAAAGTGCCCCTTCTTCAAGGGCCAATTTAATGGCCAAAAGTTCACGATCTCCAATAGAAAAATTTTTTGGTGGGTGAAGGTTTTAAAGAATCCGCAAGTACGAGTTTTCCCGGAGGGAGACTTTTTTAAGAGGACAGCCCGGGACCCAGAAGAAAAGGTTTACTCAAGAACAAACGGAGCAAATGGGTCGGGGAGATGCACAGGGGCCCCAAACAAAATGCGGCTTGAGATGCTCAAAGGGTCTTGGCTTCGGGAGGCCCGGATTTGGGGTTGGGTTTTTCTTGTAGTGCCCCACGGGGCCCGGCATGGAGAAGTCGAGATGACTGTTGTAGTAGTTCGCAAAACCTAGAAAAGTTGGATAGCCGAAGAACCCCTGGTCGAGGCCACTGTGAAATGCCGTTTGACGGGGCCCTTGGAGTCCTTTTCCGGACTATGTCCCCAGGAAGGGGAACGAAGTGCGCTCAAAAAGGTTTCTCTAATTTGGGGATACAACGATGGTCTCGGGGGACGTTTGAGCACCAGGCGGACGGTGGCGGTGAACCTTGGGTCTGGAGAGAAAATAGGATGTATCCAAATAACGATGACACGATTAGAGGAGGTGCGGGGTTCGTTACGAAATTTGGAAAAAGGCGGGCGTTGCAAAAAACCAAAGGGGTGCCGTATTTGAAGTGGCCTCAGGGTGTTAAAGGCTGTTTTCCCCTTTTTGCCTTTCCCGAATACGAATTGATTGTAAGCCCCGAAGGTCCAATTTTGAGAAAATTTTTGGCCACGTAGGCGGTTTCCCAAAAAGCTCTGAAAAAAAAGGCAGGGGATATCGATTCTTTATGGTTATCTTATTTAGACCCCGTATCAATACAGGGCCCCGGGGGGTTCCATCTTTCTTTTGACAAAGAAGAAAACCCGGGTCCCCCAGGTGAGGGTGACTTGGTATAAAAACCCCTTTCGGAGATTTTTGAACATACTCCGACATCGCCTTTGTTTCCGGGACGAAAGGGGTAAATCTGCTCGGGGAGGCTTTTGTACGGGTTGAGTCGTTGGGCAGTCGAGGGCCGGTGGGGGGTAGGTTTCGGGTTGTCTTTCGGAGAGACGTAGGCAATCCTGGTAAGGACAGGAAGACTGGGGAGAGACTTTGAAAAGGGTTTTCAAAAGCGACCGCAGAGCAGGGCGGAAAATGCACCCGGCTCGTGAGTGACTTTTCCCGGGCCCCCAAAGAAGGATCTGCCCGTGTTCCCGTCTAGGTCGGAGCATGCTCTTGCAACAGGGAAGGCCCCGAAAGGATCTAGAAAAGGAAAGAGGCAGCCTGGGTTTCACCCTTTCCTGGTGTGGCGCCAATTGCGGGTGAGGGGCGAGTGAAACCGAATGGCTCCCTTTAGGGATTCGCCAGACAGAGGAGACAAAATGGTTTTTTTGCAGGGGGTCACTGGAAGCCGGCCCTGAACCAGTGCTGGCTAATAAAATTACCAGCGGACCCCGAGCCAGGAAGGCGGTGTGGCCTGAAAGGTACTGTTCTGGCGAAGTTCCACAATGTACCGTAATGGTCAGACGGGGAAGAGGCCGCACTGACAACTAGGGATGCCTCCCCTGCGGAGCCCCTAGGTGCGAGAGTTACGGGACGCACCGGACAGCCATCCAATAACAGAATGTGGCGGCAGTGGTCGAGTAGACTCGCGTTGGGGCCTGGAGCTCTTGTTGTCTCTCCGCCAAGGCGAAATGTCGATTCCGGCGTGGCCCAGCCGAATCCAATTCGTCCAGAGGAGGATGGCAGATCACGAAGCCGACTAGAGCTCATCTGTAACACGTCAGGAAGCCGGGCAGCAGGGAGATGGGCGGGGCAGCCGCGGCAACAGCGCCAGGAGCCCTGCAGGCAATGAGGGCGAGGTACCGCGGGCGCAGCGGTGCCCGCGGGACCACATGAAACACTGAATCACGAACAGGAAGGGCTTTTCTAGGTAAAACGAGAGGTCATGTGAATTTTTCCGCCATCGCACCAATACACATCCCAGTCATGACGTCGCACACACATCTCACCTGCATCTATTCTGTAAGCTGATTGTGGACGCCAAAATGAGGAAGCGCCTGAAAAAATGGCGCGATATTAATAGATGGATGCACAGTTTTTAACCTTAATTTATGCATATCATATAAATTTCGATCATCATAAAAAACTGTGCCGATTTCAACTTTGTTCGAAATATCGCTCAACACTATCCAGTTTAACTAAATGGGTGGATCAATGACTCTTTTTTCCGGCACTTTTTATTCTGTGGGTTCTAGTGGTTTGAGGGTCATGCTGCGGTACCAGGAAAGGTTAGTCAATGTCCAAGTTCAACTATAGGGTGGTTCTAAAACTCCTTTTTCCGCATATTTTAATGTGTGGGTTCAGACAGGTTTAAGGGTCATGCTGCGTTTCCAGGACAGGCATAGTTCAAGTCCTGGTCGAGTAAAATGATGGTTCAAATAATACTCGCCTTCTGGGCTATTTTTAATTTGTGGGGTCTTGATGTGGTACAAGAACGAGGGAATAGTGAATAGTCTGTGGGGGGGGGGTTTGGGGGGGGGGGGGGGGGAATTTTTCTGTGACTTTTTGATAACCTATTTGTCTAGCCTAAGTTTGTAGCACGTATCCAGTTTTACTGTTGTGGTTGTTAATTCCAGCTCTCAGCCTTGTTTGGTGTAATAATGAAGGTGTTGTACCTCTCCATAGACTTAAATGGGTCATCGGCGTTAATTACTGTTATCGACTATGGATATCGTCATGATCAATTGTCGATATCGACTATTGAAATCGATAACGATAGTTGACACAATCGCTCTTCACTTATGATCGTCTTAGATCTGATTTCTTTTTCTCTCCTCAAGAAATCAATGGTAAAATCCATTTAATGTTTCTGCACAACCAATGCCTTCCGACTGATCATATTCTCTGAAACGATATCACCCACTACCTGTTTTTCATTTATCCACAGCAATAATTACTACTGTTTTGTACAGAGAATATCAGTTCATGTTTAGTGCTCAGAAGTACCCACATGGTTAGTTATAGTGGTAGTGTTATTTTCTCTCACAGTGACTGGAGGATCGTAGTGTCATGGGGAGTCAGTTGCTTCTTTAAATCAAATTTCTTTGTAAAATTTTGGAATAGTATTATTAACAAATGATATCCTAACTGCTGTTGTATAATTTGTACGGATATACTTTATATAATATGTACTTATTAAGCATTAAAAATAGAATGCTGACTATTCTTGTTACATACCTGCCCAGGATCTAATGTTGCTCTGTTCCTATTGTACAACCACAGCAAATGAGTGCATTTATTTTACTTATCTGTGTTATGCTGTTGTGCAATAGAATGCTTACTTCTGACCCGCCTTTGGATTGATGTCATTCGGAGCTAATCACTCCAGCAAGGCCTCTCACTTCCATTTCCTTGAGTCGTTCTAGCTTCCTGAGAAATGTTCTTCTATTGTATCCTATACTATGGGTCCTGACTTTTAGCATAGTTCCTATCTTCTGATTCTGGTACTCCTCCTGTTGTGGTTTCCTAGTCTGACTTACACCTCTTATTTTGGTCCCTGACTACAGAGTAGCCCATTGGAGAGCAAGAGAAATCCCTGAAGGGCCCCTGGGCATGGCAGGTTTGGAGCTGCTTTTTAGGAAGAAAGGCAGAGAAAGAGAAGCACAAAGCTTGAGGTAGAGTGCAAGAGTCATGTGCAATATGAACAGTCATATATAGTAGCTGCAGGGTGTTCCCCAAGAATTATCTACTCTGGTGGGCTCCAAGAACCAACTCCATTGCCGGACCCAAGAATCAACTCCACTGGTGGACCCCCAGAACTTCCTCAACTGGTGGGCCCCTCCCATCCCAGTTCAACACTGCCTGACTATGATCTGCCTCTGTTCTCTCTGGTATTTTCTCTGGCATGCTGCTGACCATCCTTCTTACAATTTTGAGGCTCTTTCCTTTATCCTGTTTCTCTCTATTGAAATATTTGCCTATGCAGCTGCTACAAATCAGAAGCTACTCTGAGGGTTGTGACCTGTAGATACTGCAGCAGCAAAACCCTCACCCCCCCTTCTAGTGCTACTTGGTAAATATTAGGGGTTCTCCAGTACATATTTAGGCATATAAGCCTCCCCAGTAGGTAGGTAGGAAGCTATACAGGCCCCTTAGTAGGTACACTTCTGTTCAAAAGTTTGGGATCACTTAGAAATGTCCTTATTTTTGAAAGAAAAGCACAGTTTTTTTCAATGAATAACTTTAAAATGAAAGTTTTTGTAACGTGTAAGAAAGCTATTGGATATTTTTTAACACCCTTGAAAACCCTTGTAAAGTAGTTAGAAAAGTGAAAAAGTTTTACGATTAAGAAGCATAAAACTGAGTTTCCTTTGAGCAAATTTGAAAATTCTGGAGCTTACTTTTTTGGGTTCGATTTAACGCGCAAAGGGCCAGAAAAAGGAACTTTCGGGTGAAAATTTGACGTCTATTATTGTTCTGAGAGATAAAGGCTTTTCCCCCTTGCAGAATTTGCCAAGAAATAAAAGATTTCCTACAACGGTGTGTATACTCCCTTCAGAGGAGGCACAAACGGGCTCAAGAAAGGTAAAAAGAAAAGGGGAGCCCTGCTGCAAAAAAACTGGCAAAAAGACAAGTACATTAGGTCTCTATTTTGAGCGCGCCTTCCAGGTCTAACTGGCAGTTTTAAATAGTACCCGCAAAAACCAGGGGTAACGTCTACAGTGAAGAGCACTCCGGGATGTGGCCCCTTTAAGGCAGAGGGCAAAGAAAAAGCCATATCTGGGGGCTGTAAAAAGGAAAAAATTTAATATGGGTAAAAAACACAGACATTGGGCAGAGGGAAAATTAAAAAGAGTTATGGACAGCAATCGAAAATTTGAGGTGTTTTGGTCACATAGAAGTCATTTGGAGAAAGAACAACTGAAAAAAAACTGGAAGTGTGCCCGACGCCATTGTCAAGCAGGTGGAGGTAATGTATGGTCTGGGTTTCTTTGGTGCTGGAAAATGGGAGATTTGTAAAGGGAAAAGGGATTTTTAAAAAGGAAGGCTACATACATTTTGCAATCCATTCCATACCCTGTGGACAGCGCTTGATTGGAGCCAATTTCATCCTGCAACAGGACAATGACCCAAAGCACACCTCCAAATTATGCAAGAACTATTTAGGGAAGAAGCAGACAGCTGGTATTCTATCTGTAATGGAGAGGCCAGCACATTCACCAGATCTCAACCCTATTGAGATGTTGTGGGAGCAGCATGACCGTATGGCATGCAAAAAGTACCCATCAAGCCAATCCAACTTGTGTGTGTGTGTGTGTGTGGGGGGGGGGTTCTGGAAGCATGGGGTGAAATTTCCCCATATTACCTCAGCAAATTAAGAGCTAGAATGCCAAAGGTCTGCAATGCCGTAATTGCTGCAAAGGGAGCATTCTTTGATGAAAGCAAAGTTTGAAGTAGAAAATTATTATTTCAAATAAAAATCATTATTTCTAACCTTGTTAATGTCTGGACGATATTTCTATTCATTTTGTAACTCATTTGATAAATAAAAGTAGGAGTTCTCAGGGAAAACACAAAATTGTCTGGGTGTCCCGAAACTTTTGAACGGTATTGTAGATAGGTGTAAAGGTGCCCTCAGTAGATAGACAGATATATAGTCCCTCTCAGTAGGTAGGTATAAACGTGCCCTTAATAAGTAGGTAGATATATAGGTGCCCTCAGAAGGTAAGAAGGTATATAGGCCACCTCAGTAGCTAGGTAAATAGGCCCTTCAGTAGGTATATAGGCCCCCTCAGTAGATAGGAAGGTATATAGACCCCCACAGTAAATAGTTAGATATAAAGGACCCTCAGTAGCTAGGTATATAGCCTCCTAGTAGGTAGATAGGTATAAAGGCCTTCACAGTAGGTTTAGAGGTCCCCTCAGTAGGTGTATTAGTCACCTCATTAGGTAGCTATATAGGACCCCTATGTAGGCAGGTAGGTAAATAGCCCCCTAAAGGGGTTTTAAAAAGGGTTTTCCCTCAGTAGGTTAGTTAAAGTTTTTCCGTGGGAGTTGGTTTGGGTATACCCCCTCTCCTTTTCCCCCGCAAAAAAGGGTCCCAATGTTTTGAATTTTTTGACTTTCAGGGCTCCATAGTATCATCCACTACATTTTTTGAATTTTAAGACTATCGATTTATAGACATTTCTTTTGGCTTTTCATACATAAATTTTGCTTGAAATTTTTAGTATGGCTTATTATGAGATTTGTGTCATGTACCTGTATTGTTCCGTTTTGCCCCTAAAAATCTAAATTTAATTTTTTTATTTTGTTAGTATTTGAAATTCCCCTTTTGGGTTTTTAAAATGCTGCCTAAAACCCTTTCGGGACTGCCGTCAATCATTTTTTTTTAACATGTCTTGATGAAATCTACCCCAGGTCTCTTCTAAGGGTTTCCAAATGTTGGTGCATAGGGGAACCCCCTTGGGGTTTCGACTAAATTTTTTCACCAAATTTGAACCCTGTTCATTGGGGGTTGAAATCTGGAAGTGGGGGCCAACCCAAGAACTCTATTCATTGTAATTGAAAAATTTTTCACCAATCTCAAAAATGTTTGGATTTGTTGGCTGCTGAAAAAACTATGTCTCCTTTTCTCCCAATATCCATTACTAAGTAACTCTCTTGTCGATACCCCACTATGTAGCATTGAGACACCATTGATCCTGGTCAAGTATCTAATGTCTTTGGCTGTGGAACAACTCCATATCATCAGGCTTTCTCCACTGAACTTGACAGTTCCTTCAATTTCTCGATCCCTTGATTCCCTTGATTGTTTACACCAATCAGGCTCGTCTTTTTATTTTCATCTCACCCCTTCCAAATCCCTGTTTCCCAAAATTTTCAAACTGTTATTTTTTGTACTTTTTTTGTAAACTTGAGCCAACGCTTCTTATGGCAATATTGAAGTCGTGGCTGCTTATTCTATGTCAGGCCACCATTTTCGGTGCATCTTATGGTGCTTCCATGGACGTCTCTGATCTTGCTGTTACAAAGCATACGAGCCTCCTCTACTGCTGTTTTTGTATCGCCAGAACGGATAGACTTGGGGATGAGACAACTTGTTGACTCCAATATTTTCCCTGACACCACCTTTCTTCATTTTGTTTTTCCGCGCCCCTGCTGTTTGAAATTTTTTTTTCTGAGGGAGCTTTTGATGAGCTGGATGATGTGTTTCCCTTTTTGGGAAATTTAGGGGCAGTCTCAATTAAAACCAGTGACCTTTAACTTGGGAATCAGCCAAATAACACACTGAGCTTTAGGGAATGTAGAGAGGTTAAAAATCTGTAGTTACAAGAAAAAAAGATTTTTCCCGTCCCGGGAGCAAAACAGTAAAAATGCAGTTAATGCAAGAATTGATAAAAAGCATATGCTAAATAGTTGCAAGTCAAACATATGTAGAGATAGCCCCAAATTGATTTTCTATAATTGATGATAGTACATGTTCAAAACTGAGTAGATGGTAAAATGGAGCCTAAAGTCAAAAGTTCAAAACATTGTTACCTTTTCTTGTCAGTGTACATAATCACACTGCCCCGTGCCCCTTTTTCTTCAGCCCCCAAGATTAATTTTTGGGTTTTTGCCCGCTCTAGTTGTCAACCCTGCTTCCCGAGGAAGCATCAGTTGAAAAAAACTGGATGGTGTTCAGGACTGCCATTTTATTTGGGGCCCAAGGTATGTCCATTGCTGGGAATCCACATTGCCTTCCCTTGGTAATTCTTAGGAATTTGCTTTCTAATTTTTAGTTAAAGTTCACTTTAATTTTTTTTTTGAAAATTTAAAAATTTGGGGGACTGTTTGAAAGGGACTGGCCGAAGTCTGGATCTTTTTGCCCAAAAACTGCAAGCCCCTTTTTTATATATTTAAATGAAGAGACCCAGTATTAGGTGCATTTTCGGGCGCCCCACACACTTTGTAATGCGTCTAGGTCGGGGGCGGTGGGGCGTGTGCACTACAACCTTACAAAAGCTCCATTTAAAAACTTTAGTTGGCAAATCCCTGCATTAAAAAGTGATTTTCCTGAGAGAAGTGTATTTTAGCTGAAAGCACTAAATCTATGACCCACAGTAGAACAGGTTCATAGATTCAGGCGCATTCTAGGCTACTAACGTGCGCAAAAAAATGGCGCCTGGGCGCGAAAATTCATACATGGCGCCCTTTGTACCCAGTGATTGAATTTGATTAATTGATAAAAGAAAAATTATACAGGTAGGCATTACAAAAGGCACTCAGGTTCATTTTTATACTATAAAACATCTATATTAAAAGCAAACGACTAATCACTTACCACCCTTCATAAAACTGGATTTGTTATGAAAGGAACCAGTGACTCAGTAAATATTCAAATCAATGTAAGTGTAAATTGATCTAACTATATTTATATATATATATATATATATATATGTAAAAAAGAAAAAAAAGGAGGGGAAAGAGATACAATACCAGCGCCAGGTGCTCATAGTGGAACAAAAATATTAATAAAGTTTTCAGGTTAGGAAAAACTTATTATAGAAAATAAAATGTGGACCACATTAATAAATGTTAGAACATATCATATAAAAAAAAGCTAAAAAAAAGCATATATAAACCCAATAGCTCACTTAGATTTTTCTGTGCTTCTATAAAAGGATTATTGTGACAAGTTGCATAGTATTTAGGATCCGATAGAATTCTTAGGGATTCCTCATGGTAGTATGAATAGTTCATAAGAACTATACCACCACCTTTATCCGCAGGGCGAATTACTATATCACCATCATTTTTTAGCGATGCTATCACACACTTCTCTTCTTTAGTTATGTTAACAGTGCCCTTAGAAGGTTGAATAGAGCGAAACTCTTCTGCCATTAACTCAGGGAAAGTTTTCAAAAAGTGACCTTGTGCTTGTAAAGGATAAAAATTAGATTTTGATTTGAAGTCATGAAGTGATTCTTCCCTAATTTCCTCACCTTGTGTTTTAGATTTTTCTTTGTGTCCCGAATTGATTTTAAAAAACCTCATTAGCATTAATTTGTGAATGAGGTGATTAAGATCCAGAAACAATTCAAAATCCACTTTTTCATTGGTTGGGCAAAATTATAGCCCTTTTGATAACAAACTAATTTCTGCCGGGGATAAAATATGATCTGATAAATTAAATATACCGTATTGTGTTAGTGCCACACTATTCTGCTCTATTTTGCTCTGTACAGGGGTCATAAGCTTTCCGCCGGAGAACTTCTGGTTTTTAATTTGCATCCTTTTTTTCCAACAGGTTCCTGCCCGTTTTCCAATGTGGAACTTTTTCTTTTTAATGGATTTAAGATATTTAAAGAATACTATGCGACTTGTCACAATAATCCTTTTATAGAAGCACAGAAAAACCTAAGTGAGCTATTGGGTTTATATATGCTTTTAGCTTTGTTCATATGATATGTTCTAACATTTTTTAATGTTGTCCACATTTTATTTTCTATAATAAAGTTTTTCCTAACCTGAAAACTTTATTAATATTTTTTGTTCCCCTATGAGCACCTGGCGCTGGTATAGTATCTCTTTCCCTTCCTTTTTTTCTTTTTTCCATTTATATTTAACCTAATTCCACGGAATCTATTATCGAAGGGATTACACAGCTGCCGTGCTGAACTATATGGAGTGACGATCCTCATCATTGTCCTTTGGCGATATTGAGTGTTGTGCCTTCTGCACAAACTGAACAGGTATAGTGAAATTGCCTGTTTTCCGTGATTGTTTAAAACCGTCTTCACTATCATGCGCCTGTCTTTTTTCTTTTTTTTATGCATTATTAATGCCGGAGATATAGTGGATATCTGCCGGGTTAAGACTTAGGCTGCCGAGTGTACCGGTGTTGTGGGTTATCCAGAAATTACATAGAATTATTGAATCACGACTCCTAGCGTTGTTCCTTGGCGATATTGGGTGTTGTGCCTCCAGCACAACTCTATCAGGTAAAGAGAATTATCATTAGCGGGGCCAAAAAAGAAAACCGGCTTCACTATTGTATGTTTGTTGTCTCTCCTGTTTTACACTTAACATTTGAGTAACAGAAGATACTGACCTGAAAGAGGTGTGGACGATATAGGCATGCTGGCAAATCCATCAGTCTAATTGCGGGAGCTGGTTGCAGCCGAGCGGAGCTGGATCGATCCACGATCCTCATCATTGTCTATTGGAAATAGTGGGTGTTGTGCCTCCTGCACAACCCAATCAGGTACAACGAACTAACTTGCAGTGTGGCTGCTACTTAATACCGGCTTCACTATTGTGTGTTCGTTTTGTCTCTTTATTCAATAAAATCATGTTTATTTCTTTCTTTTCGTTGCACCCATACTATTGATCCTTGGATAACGAAAATAAAGAAATAAACATGATTTTATTGAATTAATATTTTTTTTCGTTACCCCTATATTATTATTCATTTTATATACACATCGGGACAACTTCTTTAGTCTTATAATTTGATTTCGGCCATGTACAGTTTTATTTCAGATTGCATTAGAAAACCCATAGGAGCGTCGCTCGCTCTCCCATTGGTCCAAATAACGGCGCCTCTTTTAACTTAGCCAATCACAGAGCCGCTCGGAATTTCCTTTCCCCAAAAAACTCTATGAGAAAGTAGCCTCGCGCTCTGTTTGCTAAGTGACGAGCGCCCTACTCAAAAAAACAGCTTTTTTTTCTCCCTTTCACTGTATTTTAAACTGTCCCCCCGGGAATATAAATTGGTAAATTTTTCCCATGGGTTTATAAATAGTGTTGACGATTTTTACGACAAAGTTGAAACCCCAAAGGGTTTTTAAGGACGAAATTCCCAGATCATGCGAAATTAAGTTAAAATCTTGCATCATCTATTAAGATTGCGCCTTTTTCGGCTTCCTGTAATTTTGGGGGCCAGCAAATGAGATTACAGAATGAGCAGGGAGATTGTTTGCACGTCATGACTGGGATGGGTAGGGGTTCGATTGGCGGGGAAAAAACACATCCCTCTTTTTACATAAAACAGCGTTTTCCTCTTTCAGCCTCAGTGTCTCCGCGTCTCATGGGGTAGGACCTGCGTTTCTGCCTGTGCCAAACAGCTCACAAATTAGTCATTTCTGCACAGAGAAACCTCTACTATTAGCTGTGATCCTTCCAATTTATTAATTGGGGTTTTGAACATTTTTGTATTTTAGCAGAGAATTTAAAGCAAAAATTACCACGAAAATTAGGGCGGGGGGAGCGGGGGGGGGGGGGCCGGGGGCGAACACAACAACCTATCTATAAAGAACATTGGATAAATTCCCCAAGATTTATTTGTAACATTGTAGTGGAATACTTTAATTAACAGTTTGCATTGAAATATTTCCTGGATATTGGGCACCGAACTTATATGGGATAAACTCATTTCTTAACTGCAGGTCCTTTGTTAGCTGCAAAACTCCACTTTTATTATCATAACATTTCGGATAGGTTTAAATTTTTTACCCATTACCCCTGTGACGTTGATATATCCACCTTGCATTTAAAATACAAACCAGCAACTTTTTCACACGGGTTTTTTGTTCCCAAAAAAATACCGTGTACAAAACAAAATATCACATTTACGTTTTTTTTTTACTTTTGCGCCCCCAGCACTGTTAAATGAGCACACTAGAAATCAAAAAACAGCAATTCAATTTTTCACCACAGGTGAATTGAAAGGTGCAAAAAAAACAGTTTATTATATCAAAACAAACAGTTACGGTTTTTTTATTTTTGGGCGCACCCAGCACGTTCTTGACGCAGCACCCTACAAATCAAAAAACAGCAATTCTATATTCACCATAGGTGAATTGAAAGGGTGAAAAAAAAAAACCGTTTATTATTCAAAACAAAACATTACGTGTTTTTTTTGACTTTGCGCACCCAGCACGTTCATTAAACGCAGCACTACGTAAATTTTAAAAACAGAAATTTTAAAATTTCACCACAGGGGGGAAGAAAGGGAAAAAATATTTTTAAATAATCAAAACAAACATTACTTTTTTTTGCTTTTGCGCCCCCAGCCGTTCATGACCAGCATCTACGTAAATCAAAAACAGAAATTTCATATTCACCACAGGTGAATTGAAAGGTGCAAAAAATCCCCTTTTTATTAATCAAAACATAACATTACTTTTTTTTTGATTTTTGCGCACCCACACTGTTCTTTGACGCAGCCTACGAAAATCTAAAACAGAAAATTCAAATTTTCATCACAGGTGAATTAAAAAGGTGCAAAAAATACCGTTTTTATACCAAAACAAACAAAACTTTTTTGGGGGATTTTTCCCCATCCAGATTTTGAAAAACCTTGCATTAAATTTTGAATCCAGAAATTTTGTTTTGATTAAGGGTTTGGGAAATACTGGATTCCCCTCTTTTTAATAAGAGACTTTCCAAAACTTTTCCCTACCTTCTCAAATTTTTATATTTCTGAACAGGGACAAAAGAGGTGGTAAGCGGCAAAGAGGGGGGGTAGCACAGGGAGGTAGAGGTACGAGAGAAGGTGCCCTTCCATGCTGGCGACAACACCATGCCAGGGGATCGTCATTTGGGCAGACCCACCTGTCATCCGGGGTCGGGGCCCTGTGAACTAAGTAACGAACACGCCGCCAATCTGCCTTCAGGGGTTAATGAAACCCTTTTCCTCTAGCAGTCTTACCCCCCTCGCCTGCAGTCACAGCCCAAATGTCGTCATCAGCATCACCCCGCTCTGCCCCCAACATGAACACCCAAATTCAACCTTGTACCCCCACGTGGATAACCATTTTCTAAGACCTCTTTAAATGAAAAAATGGTTGGGGTCAAAGCATTTTAAAAGAAAAAGGGGCCCAAAAAGGGATGTTTTTTCCTGCTCTACCCCAGTTACTGATGCCACAAGGGGTAAAGGAAGCCGGTCAATCGAAAAAATCCCGGGGGGTCGGCAACGCCTTGCAGTGCCCCTTTGCTGTAGCCCGCGCTTCTGGATGCAGAAAGTCAGGACGACCAAGTCACCTTGTTATAAATTTTAAATTGAACATTGCGGATCCCCCCTGCAAATTTTGCTTGCGGCGCTTCATCATGGACGAGGAGGAAGCGATGGGGTAGTGTCAATAGGGGTCCCCCCACAAAAAGCGAGAGGGTGGTCGCAGAATCCCTGATATATTCCGCCAGCCACGGTCAGCGCAAACCCCCCCCTCGCTTAACCCGTCAAAAAGGTCCGGGACCTCTCAACCGGGCCTTCTTTGAGCAAGCCCCTGTTTTCACCCACGAGCATATGCCGCCTTTGCCGTAAACCATAAGTAAGGCAAAACCCTTTAAAAGGGGGTTTAACCACCAACCAACTTTTCAGTCACATGCACAAATCATATTTTGAAATGAGAAAACATTTGGCCAAAAAAGGCCAGACCGACGCCGGGGCCCCCAACCATGTCACACCCCTTTCCACCTCCTCCTCCCCGCCACCACCAACTTTCCTCAGCTGCCCATTTCTCCCAGAGTCAGATCGGGGATCAGCCTCCGCTTCAGCCCAAACCCCGTCGCCCGAGTACCCCCAGCACCACCAAGCCCCACCCTACCCCTTCTCTTCCGCCATTTGAACGACCTGAAACGCCGAAACCGGCCATCAGCACCCCCTGTCTTCCATTTTGGGGCAAAGAAACCTTTAACCCAAACCACCCCAAAAGCCAAAAGCCTAATGTGGCATTGCCAGGCTTTGGCCCTTTGGAAATTTCCCTTTCCGCTGTGGACACAAGGGGTTTCCGCCACGTATGGCCCTCGCTTCCCCCAAACCAGATGCCGAGCACTTTCTTTGCCAGAAAAGCCGTCCCGCCCGGGCCAGCCACTTTCCCATCAAAATTTTCAAGCGCGTTGTCTCATCGTGTCCGAAAAGTCCTCTCACCCCCACACATGGACAGTAAGCACTCCCAACCCGCTAAAACTCTGTGACAGCTCACGGGTGAGCGGGGTGGATGTCTCGGGGGGGTACGGGGCTCCAGGCCGGCGCACGCTCTTCAAAACCCGGGGATGGTGCAGGGCTCTTTCCCCCAAGTCCCGGGTGGCATCACGGCCCAGAGACACCAGGCCGTTTTGAAATTAATCTCCCCTTGGGAGACCGCCCCCACAACACAGTCGGGAGCTGTGGACGGCTCTAAGCAAGAGACCGAGCGCGGGCGGGTGACAAAAACTTGTGCCAGGCAAGGTGGTGTGCATAAGGGGAAATCTCTGCCGCCCTTAAAGAGGGTGGGGCTGGAGCACATCCCTTCCCCTGGCACATTCATGAACCTTGTCGCCAAAATTTCTAAAGAGCTACCCGGTCTGACGCCTCGAAGAAGGCTCGGGGTCTGATTTCGCATTTCCGCCTTTCGCACCCTGCTTGTCCCCCCGGGGCTGCGGCAGCCAGCTCGGCCTCCCCGTCAACCGTCTAAATTTGACGGGGCAACACCGGAATTCCACCCTCCAATGCCCACGATTTGGCACAGCGAAAAATGCCATTACGCAGTACGAAGTGACACAGGCCGACAAGCAGGGGTAGGCCCCCTCGGGGTGTTGAACCACCGAGAGGGGAGGCAGGTGAAAGAGCCCCTGCAACCTTGCCTTTTTTGAAGAACCCAAACCAAATGGTCATGCGGACAAGCCCTTGTCAGCAGACATTGTGGTATCTTAGTTCTGAACATCGTTGGACACTCAAAAACGCGGGCCCCCCCCCCCCCCCCCAGCGAGGGAGGAGGAGACGGACACAGAGCGGACAAGAGCCTTTCCTCCGTCAAATCCACAAGGCCCGACATTTTTTCCCCTTTCATGGGTCTTCATTAGGCAGTGGTTCGGGTCCAGAAAAGTGCAAGGTTTGGCGCATCAGCTCTGGGTGCACATCTCAGGCAAGTCGGGCTGTTTTGAAGCGTGCCGGGCGCGGAGGAGGAGGAGCGGGAGGAGGAGGATTCCTAGACCCCCGTTTTACCGACGCCCTGCCTGGAAAGGGGGTTTGGGGCGCAAATTTGAGCGGGGGGAGGAAGATGGGGAAGATCAGTTTGCTAGTGCCCCCGACCCAGAGGCTTGGAAATAAAGGGCCCATCTCCACATGAGTCTTGGATGCTCCATTTCCCCAACATGTTTCCTCGCAAAAGGGCCCATCAAATAACAACAGTTACTGGGGGGGCCACCCTCCGGGATCCCCGGTACAAAAAAAAAATCAGCATTTTCCCTTTCCCACCCCCCAAAAATAGAAGTAAAATGCAGGAAATGGAACCTTGCTAAATTGTCAACTGAGTCATCTGTTCCCTCTGTTTCACTTTCCCCAAATTCACGGGGGAACAACATCAGCGACGGAAGCAGTAGAGTCCAAGTAGGCTAGGGGCAGCAGCAGAAAGGTTCAAAACCCTAAGGGGTTACCTCGGCAACTTTGTTCCCAAACCCCTCACCAACGCTTTCCAATGCAGGGAAACACACCCAACCCCCCCAGAGTTTCAGCTAAATCATGGGCACGACTATCTGCGTCTAAACACCATGTTTTTGCTTTGTTTCCGGACCCAATAGACTCTGGTACCCAAAAAAAGGGAACAAGGGCCCGAGCTGGCTCGTCACGCAAGAGTTGTCCGCCCAGCCCACGCATATCAGGGGAACCTTCAGCACAGCTGAGGATCTTTTAACAACAAACGCATCCGGTTTTTCTCAGATAATTGACTTTTACTTTCATCAAGATGAACAGGCATGGACTCTGATGATGTTTGGCCCCAATTCCCGAGGTACCGTTATTCCACTACTTCACACCCCCTTTTTCAAACGAAATGGTCTCTTGAAAACTTTTTTTTAAAATGTATTTCTACTGCTTTTTTTTTATTCTCTTTCCCAAAGTTCTTTTTGCGGGTTTTCTGTGAGGAACTGTAAAAGACAGCAATTTTTTCATACAACCCCGTTTTCCATTTTACTCACTTTATCTTAAGAAGTTTTCGCTTGTAAATGGTTTTGAGGTCATGTTGCTGTGAGATACAGCAAAATTTTAGGTCCTTTGGAAAAAAAAATGTTGCTTTTAAGGGGCATTTCCCCTCAAAATTTTTTAAAAGGGGCGAGAAGTCAATTTAAATTTTTTGGGGTCATGTAGCTGGAGATACAGAAAATAACATGGTCCTTGGAACAGAAAGTGCTTTTAATGGCATTCCTCCCTCACAATTTTAATAGTCTGGCATCAAAATTTATAAATTTTTGGGGCAAAAGCTGTGAGAACAAAATAATAAAGGCCGAACAGAAATTTTCTTCTAAGGGGCATTTCCCTCACAATTTTTAACAGTGGCTGAAAGTCATTTTTAAAATTTTTTTTGGGGTCAGTTCGTGAGATACGCAAAAATTTTAGGGTCCTTTGAAACAAAAATTGGTTTCCAAGGGGCATTTCTCCCCAAAAATTTTTTAATAGTGGCTGAGAAGTCATATTTAAAATTTTTTGGGGGGTTCATTACGTGAGATACAGAAATAATAAAGGCCCTTTGAAACAAAAAATGGGGTTCTAAGTGCACCCCCCAACAAAATTTTTAAACAGGGGCTGAGAAGTCATTTTTATAATTTTTTGGTCATCGCTTTAAAAAGCAGAAAATACTACGGTCCATAAAAAAAAAAATTTGTCTAACAAAATTTGTTCTTCACAATTGCCCAAAGGGGCCAAGGGCCTTTGAATTTTGGGGGCTTTTGCTGTGACATGCAGCTATCTCAGGCCCAAAATTCTAAAAAATTTTGTTTCTAACAGACTTTTTGTCTTCACAATTGCCCAAAAGGGGGCTAAAGGGGTCATGCTTTGAATTTTTGGGGCATTTTGCTGTGACATTCACTAAAAACTACAGGCCTATCTAAAAAAATTTGTTTCTAACCGCATTTTTTTCTTCACAATTTCAAGAGTGGGTCAAGGGGGATGGGGCGTCAAAACAGGAATAGGTAGACACGTTAAGGCACATACAAAATGACTTTTTTTTGCAAGATCTTTAACATAGCTATCAAACCCTTTTATTGAGACAACCCATTTAAAACAATGAAAAAAAAGAAAAAAAGACAGGTGGGGTTCCCCATTTTAAAAATTTTTTTCTAGAATAAAGTACAAAAAAACTTGCATTACAAAAAGTTTTAAAAAAAATCCTAATTGTACAAGGAGGACAGGAAAACTTGACCAATTAAGGTTATTTAGAGGGGGATATGGAGCACGGACGAGAACAAAATACAGAGCCATTTCCCCAGCATTGATAAAATAGAAAAAGAATGCCAAATAAAGGCACCTGGGGAACAGGACGAAAAACCACCAGTATTTCCAATGAACCAAATTGGGCCACATCATACGGGGTGGAAGCGCTACCCCGGTATTGACTGTGTACAGAAAGCTAGTTCTCACACTTCCCCTTTCCCCACCTGCTTCGCACGACAGTTTTTTGTTTCGCGTCATCAGGGGATTTTTAACCGCGTGTTTAAAAGATGACAGACCCAGCCTGGCTTCACCGCACCCCCTGTAACTCCGCCCTGGGTCATGCTGTCCCAGGCGGTAAGTCAATGTCCAGTTTAACAAAATGGGTGGTTGAAAGACTCCTTTTTCCGCACTTTTTTTAAAGTGGGGTTTATGCAGGTTTGGGGGGTCTGCTTGGCCCAGGGAAAGGGATAGTCAATTCCAGTGAAACTAAAATGGTGGTTAAAACTCCTTTTTTTCCGGCACTTTTTAAATGTGGGGTCATTTAGGTTGGGGCTCATGCTTTGCCCCGGACAGTATAGTCAATTCCAGGAAAACCCAAAATGTGGTGAAAACTCCTTTTTTTTCCGGGACTTTTTAAATGTGGGGGGGCATCAGGTTTGGGGCTCATGCTGTGGCCCAGGACAGGTATATCAATGCCAGTGAAACAAAAAATTTTGGGGTTTAAAGACTCCTTTTTCCGGCACTTTTTTAAAAGTGGGGGCAAGCAGGGTTTTGGGGCCATCTGTGGCCCAGGACAGTATAGTCCCCAAAGCCCGTTCAACTAAAAAGGGGTTGAAAGACTCCTTTTTTCCGGGACTTTTTTAAAAGTGGGGGTCATGCATTTGGGGCTCATGCTGTTTTCCCAAACAGTAAAGTCCAAAGTCCAGTGAAACAAAAAGTGGTTAAATACTCCTTTTTGCCTTTTTTTAAAAGTGGGGGTCATTCAGGGTTTGGGCTCATGCTGTGGCCCCCGGACAGGGAAAAATCCCCAAAGCCATTCAACTAAAAAGGTGGTTGAAAGACTCCCTTTTTTCCCACTTTTTTAAATGTGGGGCATGCAGGTTTTGGGGCTCAGCGTGGGCCCCCGGACAGTTAAGTCAATTCCAGTTCAACTAAAATGGTGGGTTTAAAACTCCTTTTTCCGGCCTTTTAAAAAAGGGGGGGTCATGCAGGTTTTGGGGGGTCATGCTGTGGCCCAGGACAGGTATATCAATGTCCAGTTCAACTAAAATGTGGTTTAAAGACTCCTTTTTTTGCACTTTTTAAATGTGGGGGCATGCAGGTTTGGGGCTCATGCGCGTTCCAGGACAAAAGGGGTATTCAATGTCCATTCAAGTAACATATGGTTCAAATCATACTGCCTTCTGGACTTTTTAATTTTGGGTGATGCAGGTTAAGGGGCAGGGTGTGGTACAAACAGGATAGTAAATTGTCTTTTACTTTTTTTTCTGTTACTTTTTTTAAAACCCAATGTGTTGCCTAAGATGAGCACGTATCCCTTGACTGTTGGGATGTTAATTTCAGCTTCTCCAGCCTTGTTTGGTGTAATAATGAAAGGGGTTGTTTGCTCTCCCCCTAGACTTTAATGGCATCGCGCAAACGATGCTCACTACGAAAACCTTATCGAAGGGCCGACAACGACCGATCGATCTCGATAGCCAACGCTCGCTCAACACAGTTTATAAAGGGGCCCTGCGCTCCATTCGTTGGGCAATTCCCTCCAAAGGGTAAATGGGCCACTGTCGCTCCTAATTTTGTTGGCTGGTTTTTAAAAGAACAATCAAAGACTTAAACAATTTTAATTACTGTATTTCCTGCCCCGTCTCCAATTCAATTCCCTATGTAGCCCGGGCTCGGCGACAAACGCTTGTTCGGGGTTTTAAAAGATTTTTTTTTTAGAGAAAAATTTTTGCCTTTTTGTGATAATTTTACACTTAATCAAATGAATTTTTTTTTTTAATACTTCATGCCGCCGGCGCACGCCGAGATTTTTCGCCGCCTCTCCATAACACAAAGGAGAAGTACCGCGCTCTGTTGGCGGGGGTAGCCAACCCCCGCTAGCTCAGCCAATCAGCTCTTTTCTGTATTTTTTTCTGTATTTTGATCTTCCTGCCTTGGATTTTTGATTTGGGCTATATTTCTCCATAGGTTATAAGGGGCACGTCCCCATTCGATTGGGCAAAACTCCCTAGGATATAAGGGTCTTTGTCGCTCCTATTCTGATTGGGGCTCGCCGACCAATGAGAAGCGCTTCAACAATTTAAATTATTATTTCCCGGCAAACCGCTAATTCAAACCCTTTTTTAGCGCCGTCCCCGGCGACAAACACGTTTTAGGGGTTTTAAGGCTTTATTTTTAAAAAGGTTTACCTTTATTGAAATGTTTTTCACTTAATAAAAATAATTTTTTTTTTCATACTCCATGCCGCACGGCGCTGAGCCCGAGATTTCAGTGCGCCTCCTCTCCATGACAAAAGGGGGGAATAGCCCCGCTCTGATTGGCTTGGGTACCAAACCCCCGCACTAGCCCAAACCTCTTTTTTTTTTTTTTCTGTATTTTGATCTGTCCTGCCGGATTTTGATTGGGCTATATTTCTCCAAGGTTTTTTGGGGCACGTCGCCCTATTCTGTTGGTCAAAACTTCTCCTAGATATAATGGGGCCCTTTTTTCGCTCCCATTAAAATTTGGGTGGCTTCTGCCCACCATGAGAAGCGCTTCAACAATTTAAAATTAAATGTATTTCCCGGGGAATTCTCGCTATTGAAACCTTTTTGTAGGCCGTCTCGCGACAAACACTTTGTTAGGGATTTAAGTGCTTTATTTTAAAGAAGGTTTTAGCGCTTTTTTCTGATAATGTTTTAAAAACTTAATAAAAAAATTTTTTTATCATATCCAGCCGCACGGGGCTACCCGAGATTTTGTGCCCTTCTCCCAAAACTACAATGGGAGAAATCTCGCCCTGATTGGCTGGATAGCCAAGCCCCCCCTACTCACCCAATCAGCTCTTTTTTGTATTTTTACTGTATTTTTATCTGTCCTGCTTGGATTTTGTTGGGTTTTATTTTTCCAAGGGTTTTAATGGGACACTGTCGCCCTATTCTGATTGTCAAAAATTCTCCATAGGATAAATTGGGCTTTTTCGCCCTATTCTGATTGGCTGGCTTTTGCCGCCAAAGAAAGCGCTTTAACAATTTAATTACTGTATTTCCCGGGAATTTTCTCTATTTCAATTCCATTAGCGCCGGGGTTTGGGGACAAAACCCTTGTTGGGATTTAAGGGTTTTTTTTTAAAGAAGGTTTCACGCTTTTTCTGATAATGTTTTACACTTAATAAAAATAATTTTTTATTCAAAATCCTGCCGCACGGCGCTGAGCGCCGAATTGCATTTCCCCAACCTCCAAGACACAAGGGAAAGTAGCTTTGCGCTCTGATTTGGGTGGGATCCCCAAACCCCCGCCCATTTCCCCAACAGCTCTTTCTGCCTTTTTTCTGTATTTTGAACTGTCCCCCGTTGGGTTTTGATTGGTTCAAAATTCTCCATAGGCTATAATGGGTTTTGTTTGCTCCCATTCTGATTGGCCGAGAAAGCCCAAGCCCCCCTAGGTCAATCAATTTTGCCTTTTTTCCCGCATTTTTTACTGTATTTTGAACTGTCCCGCCATTGATTCTGATGGTCAATCTTCTCCATAGGTTTTTAAAGTTCACGCGCTCCTATTCATTGGGCCCGGTTTTTTTGCACCAAAGAGAATAGCTTTCAGAATTTTTTAATTCTGTATTTTTCCCGGCAATTTTCCCAATACCGATTTCTTTATATTGCGCCATTCTAATTTTTGGAAAGTGATTTTTTTTTAAATTATTTTTACTTTTTAGGTTGGCTCTTTTCGACACTGTTTTTCCCCCCCTTTTTTAAAGGCATTTTTTTCGAATCAACCCTGCCGCACGGACAAGCGCCCAGATTCTGTCCGACTTCTATCTGCTTCCCGCATTTCCATTCTGCTTCACTCACCACCCCGCCCGGGGCTTTAAACCCCCAAAAAAACCAGGTCTGACTGCGGAGCCCCGAGCGCTGCACTGCCCTCGCTTTGGCCGACTCGCATCGTACATCCCGGAGTTTTCGAGCGCTTGCCGATCCCCCCCGGAACACCAAACCGACCCACACCCGCCATACCCCCCCCCTTTATGCGGGGCGCACTGAAAGTGGGGAACGCTGCGCCTAACACGCATCCCCCGTCCGACAGGGGGACGGGCCGGGGGGCGCAGTATAACGCCAAAAAACAGCAAAAACCCCTTTTTATTACATGTCGCCCAAGGGTTTCTAAAATTTTTACACACAAATTGAAAATTATTCCCTTTAAGTTTGCGGTAGACATTGCCCTACATTCCACAATGATGAAATTTTTTTTATGAAGGAATAATGTATGGCCCCGCCCCCCCACATTAATCGCCTACCGCAGGTAAGAAAAAACTTTTTAGAACATTAACCGTGAAATCGAGCTTTTCATAAAAATTTAGAAAAATTTGAGGGCCCTAAAGATTTTTTGCAAAAACAAAATAAGGGAACACTGAGGGATGAAAATATGAGACTAATCTTTTTAATCGAAAAAAAGAAATTACAGAGGATAAGAAAAATAAAAAAGATGCACGAGTGTAAAAACAAAAATGGGGTTTTTAATCTAATAATAGACGTAAAAATAGTCAAAAATCAAGAGACCTCCTTTTTAAATTTCCCAAATATAAAAAGGAAATAACAAATCTATAGTAACTACACAAAAAGAAAATGTCTTATGTGTGGTCCCTGATAAAGGTAATGCACTCAGATCATTGGATCCTCATGGTGGGGGGAACTATCCAGATGACACAAAAGGTTTGAAGTATCACTAAAAACACAGAAAACACACAGTTTAATTATTTAAAATAAAGAGGAAATTGGGGCCCCCGGATCACTAGGGCAGTAATCGACTATATTAGGTTAGGAGCAAAGCCCAAGACAGTTTCAACGATCTCTGCAAAAAAAAGTCCGATACAGGAAGAGAGATCTTCTCCCAGGGTGGTTCCTGAACTCAGACCTTTTTCAGTCACTTGAAAAATCAGAATAAGAGAGGAAAGGGATTTAAAATTTATAGCACTTGACCATTTGAACACTAAGGATGTAGTAGATAATGCACCTGAACACGTTAATATAATGGATTTTACACTACATTAATTCAATGAGCTAACACAAGTACAAATGGAACAATGTCAGGATATAAATAACTCATCCAATAGGACAAGTATATCCCTGATAGATCTCACCCTCAATGATTCCGGCTCATCCATGGCTGAACTAGCCCAAAAGGCCCAATACATAAAAGATAAGTTTGAAAAAATTAAAAAAGAACAGAAAGAGATGAATAAAAGACGAGAATCTCTTTCTGCACAAGGCAATTTGCATGATTTCTCACAAGAAGTAAGTTGGGATACAAATGAAGTGTTTTCCATAAATGGTTCCCCCTCTTTTTTTAACAGGACATGTTTCCCAGATAGAAATAAGTCCTTTGAATCCTTTAAATGTCCCAAATCCATTAAAAAGAAAAAGTTCCACAGGGAAAAGCGGGCAGGAACCTGTTGGAAAAAAAGGATGCAAATTAAAAACCAGAAGTACTCCAGAGGAGCGCTTATGACCCCGGTACAAAGCAAAATAGAGCAGAATAGTGTGGCACTAACACAATACGGTTATTTAATTTATCAGATCATATTTTTATCCCCGGCAGAAATTTAAAGTTTGTATCAAAGGGCTAATATTTTTGCCCAACCCAATAAAAGAGTGGATTTTGAATTGTTTCTGGATCTTAATCACCTCATTCGCAAATTAACGCTAATGGGGTTTTTTTAAAATAATTTGGGACAAAAAGAAAAAATCTAAAACACAAGGTGAGGAAATAGGAAGAATCACTTCATGACTTCAAATCAAAATCTAATTTTTATCCTTTACAAGCACAAGGTCATTTTTTTGAAAATTTTCCCCTGAGTTAATGGCAGAAGAGTTTCGCTCTATTCAACCTTCTAAGGGCACTGTTAACATAACTAAAGAAGAGAAGTGTGCAATAGAATCGCTAAAAAATGATGGTGATTTAGTAATTCGCCCTGCAGATAAAGGTGGTGGTATAGTTCTTATGAACTATTCATACTACCATGAGGAATCCCTAAGAATTCTATCGGATCCTAAATAATATGCGACTTGTCACAATAATCCTTTTATAGAAGCACAGAAAAACCAAAGTGAGCTATTGGGTTTATATATGCTTTTTTTAGCTTGTCTTATATGATATGTTCTAACATTTTTTAATGTGGTCCACATTTTATTTTCTATAATAAAGTTTTTCCAAACCTGAAAACTTTATTATTTTTTGTTCCCCTATGAGCACCTGGCGCTGGTATAGTATCTCTTTCCCTTCCTTTTATCTTTTTTACATTTATATTTAACCTAATTCCACGGAATCTGGTATCAAAGGGATTACACAGCTGCCGTGCTGAACTATATGGAGTGACGATCCTCATCATTGTCCTTTGGCGATATTGAGTGTTGTGCCTCCTGCACAACCTGAACAGGTATAGTGCAATTGCCTGTTTTCCGTGATTGTTTAAAACCATCTTCACTATCATGCGCCTGTCTTTTTTCTTTTTTTTATGGCAAAAAAAAATTTTTATTTATATAAATTTTATATATAATAATAATTTTCTCAGTTTTGGGGCTAATCGTGCACTTGTAAAGATGTTTGTTGAAAAGAATCAATTGCTAGTCTTACTAGACAGTTGTAAATCTCAGGGACTGAAGGAAGAACACTGTTGATTTGGTTTTACGGTTCTTCCACCAGACCACATTTACAAAGA
>JAODAL010050194.1:0-27596 GCA_025379985.1 Phyllomedusa bahiana
TTTTGGCCCCTTCACTGCCCCCTTTTTTTTAGTAGGTGAAACGTTTTTCCTTTTTGTTTTTTATTCCCTTTTTTTTTTTTTTTCCAAACATTTTTTTTATTGAAGAATTTTTAAATGTAAAAAAAAAAAAGGAAACACAAGTCTTTAAAACAAGTGAAATAATTTAAGGCCCATCCACCCCTTTAAAAAGAACATTGTAGTCCCAATAAGCTTTTTAGCCCCGGAACAGGGTCACAGTGTAAAAAAGGGTTTAAAATAGCCAGTTAGAGAGTCTAATTTGGGAAACCCGGGACTAAAGGGGTTTATTTTGGTCAGCGTGAAAAATCACATTGGGGAAAAAAAACAATGGCATATAGTCATGGCCCCTGTGGGGAAGGGAACAATAGGGCTAAAGTCCCCTTACGGGGGCAAATAAAAAAGGTAGTACCCTATTCTTTAAGAGCAAGACATTTATGGGGGGTATTTGGTCCCCATAGTGCCGAAACCAGGTTTGGAGCAGCCAAGGGGAAAACAATCATGCCCCAAAATTTTGGGGAAACATGGCCCCCGTGGCTAAATTTGGGGTTTGCGGGTACCCCAGTCAGTTGGTTGCGCCCAAAAGGGGGGCCCCCTCCAAGATTTGCCAGAAAATTTTTTGAGGGGCGAAAAGGGCAAAACCTTAAGACAACCCAAAACGGGGGAAGGGTAGGACCCCCGGGGAGGAGAGGGGGGGGGGGGAAAAGGGGGGGTGGGGGGGCCCCGGGCAAATCCACAAGAAAATGAGAGATCCATTATCCTTTAAAAGGGGGTATCGACCAACCCCAAACAAAAAAAGGTGGGAATCCCCCTTCAGGGTCATCCCCTGAGTTTTTGGGTATGCCAGGGGAAAAGGTAGTGAGACGGGAAAACTTTGGGCTGATTGCGATCGCAAATGAGCGGGGAAGTAATTTTAATAAAATTTTTCCATAATTAAATAGAATTTTTTTCCCCTTTTTGGGTTCCTTTTTAAAGGGGGGTTTTCCACCCATTTCCACCCGGGGGAATATTTTAAGAGATTTTTTTTCTAAAATAGGGGGGTGTTTGGGGGGGGGGGATTTGGTTCCCGGGCGGTGCAATTTTTGCCTTTTTGCGGCGCGATACGTAGTATAGTCTTTTTTCTTGGGGGCCCAGAGAGGCGGGGGGATCCTGCGGGGGGGGGCCAAATATGTACCACTCGGAGATTCGGGACAAAAGTGAAGCAAGTGTGTAAGAAACAAAAGGAAAGGGAAATTCGGGCCCAAAAAATTTTTTTCGATGTGGGGGCATGACCAAGGCGGGGGGTTGATGGGTTTTGGCATGGGGGGAAAAGGGAATTTGGGGGCAGTGTGTGTGGGAGGGGGTCCCCATCGGGTTTAACCCCTAGGGCGGAGAGAGTTTTCCCCTGTGTGCTAGGGCAAATGCCATCCCCCAGTAGGACATGGATGGGGATTTTTCTTTGTATTGATAGTGAGTTTAGGATTTTCCCCTGGGGAAAATGGATTAAATATGGTGTGCCCCACGGGGTAAAGGCCTTGGGCTTAGTTTTTGAAAATCAAGCAAGGAGCAGAGGGATCCATAATAATGGGTTTTTTGGGCCCCCTTTGTTTTGATGAAAAAGGTTTATTTTTTGAGACAGGAAGGGATTCATTCCACCCCTGTTGTTGGGTTTTAAAATGACTTCATATATTTAACTACAGGCTTGTAAATAAAAGAAGGGTTGGGGACCCGGAGGGATGTGAATCCCAAAAAAGGGGCCCTGGGTTGAATTGGAGGGGTTTTCCCCTCCTTTTTGGGGTCTACTAGGTTTTCTATTCCCTGTTTCCCCCCCCTCTCCCAGTGGGAAAAAACTCCCCAGGGGCCCCGCCCACTCTAAAAATTTAGGGGTTTTTCCCGGGAAAGGGAAGGAGTAAGGAGTATCTGGGGTTTAAAGGGCCCCCAGGATCGCCCCCCGTCTTAGCCCTTTCCCTTTCCCAAAGGGGGTGATTAAAAGGGGGGGTTGGGAAATTTAAAAATGTGATGGTAGGTTTGGGAATGGCATGTGTAGGGGGTGACGAGTGCTTGTCACCACTAATTGTTGAACCTATGTTAAATTTTTGGTATATAGTGGGGGTTTTTAAGTACCCCGCCCCCAAATTTGCCCCAAGCGGGGTTGGGCCAAAATTTTGTAAATTTAAAAATGTTGAAATTTGTTTCCCCATTTTTTCGGGGTTTGGGAAAATAGAATCTCAAAGCCACTCTGGGCCCTGCGGTTGTTCCATATGAATCTGGGGAAGCAGGCTTTTAAAACCCATTTAAACGTTTTTTGGGTTTGAGGTAGACCCGGGATTTGATTTGGAGTTTAAAAAGGAGTTTGGGTAATATAATCAATATTATGATTTTTGCCCTACCCAGGGGCGGGGTTTGTGGGGTTTTTTCCCAATTTTGTTGAAGGGTTTCGGGGTGATCAAAAGAATGGCCCTGATTTTTTTCTGATTAGAGGGAAGCCCGTTTTTTTTGGTGTTTGGGACCCCTGGGTTAAGTCAGAGAGGTAGCCCCGCCACCCCGAAGGGGTATCTCCCCCCCATGGGGGTTTTGGGTTCGATCTGCCCTTCAATAGGAGGGTTTTCAGATTTAAGTTTTTAAACCCTTTTAAAACCCGACGGCTTTCCCAAAATTTTTTTGGGGATATGGAAAAAAATTTTGGGTTAACATTCAGCGGGGTTTAAAAATGTATAATAAGAGGTGGGCCAGCAAAGGCTGACATTTTTGATTTCTTTTTGACCCATTTTAAAATGCCGGAAAAAGGAGTCATTTTTTTCCCAGGGGGGCGAAAAAGGGGGGGTTATTAAAGGGTTTAAAAAAGGGAAACGGTGAAAAGGGGGCCCAACCCGGGCCCGGAAACCCTTTTGAATGGAAACGGGTTTGGGGGTTGAGACCTTTCCCCGGAGAATGGTGGAGGGGGTAAAGTTTGGGGTTTATTTTTTAAAAAAGGAAAAGGAAGGTGTTACCCAAAACCACGGGGGCGAAGGGTGGTGTGGGGGAATTTCCATGATCCCCGAGTCGAAACCTTTTTCCGGGGGTTTCGATCCCAGCAGCTTGGGGGGGGGACGACTTGATTCATGGGTCTGTGTTGTGGCAGCTATTGAGGGGCAAAACCCCTTATTTTGTAGAGTTTTGTTATGAAAGGGAATCCAAAATGGGGGGGGAAAGGGAAGGGGGCCAATAACAGATTGTAACCGATGGGCTATTTTTTTGGGTTTAGAAAGTTTGTATTTTGGTTTGAGAAAAAGATTTGGGGCTTTTGGGATTGAGGTACGTCGGGTCCTCTGTGGTTTTTGGGAGAATAGGGTTTTCTGGAGTCTAAAGTCGGGGGGATTGATGTATCTTTTTATTTTGGGGTTGATGTAGGGGGTTAAGGGAAAATTTAATCTGGGGGTTCGGATGTTGAAATTTATTCGAGGGTAGACCTTTTCGGGGCCGGGTTTGTTTTTTGGGTGAGGGAGGGGGGGCGGGGGGGCCATGGCGAACCTCCAGCTCCGGGATGTCTCCCCCAAGGGCCACCACCCTTGGGGGAAGGGCCCTGGCAGGTTTCCCCCCATTGGGGGAAGGACCAATGCCCACAGAATCATAGGGGCGTTTTTTGGGTAGAAGCCCGGGAAAAAAAATTGGGAAAAGAAAACTTGGGAAACTGTGTGATTTCCCAAATGGGGTTGTTTTTTTGGTTTTGGGGGCCCCCAAAAGTCAAAGGGTAGGGAATTTGACCTGATCGGGTTTTTCCTCCTTGGTAATAGGGACCCGTTTTCTTTTTCCCCCTTTCGGAAATATTTGTTCCTTTGGGGTTAAAATGCCCCATTTGGCCTGGCCTTGAAAAAAAGCTCTCCAAAAGAGTTTTGGGGGGAGTATTTTTTCTTTATTTCCTGAAAAGGAGAGTTGTTGAAAACCCCGATGAGTCGGGGAAAGATCCGTTGGGGGACGGCAAATTTTTCCCGTTTTTCCCCCTCCTTTTAAATTTTAAGTAGGAGGACTTGGCCCCTCATCAGGGCCCTTGGGAAATGTTGGCCAAAAAAGTGCCAATATCCTCTAGGGTGTGCTATATTACGTTTTGGGAATTGGCCCAATTGGTCTTAAAAATGGGTTTTTAAAATCCCCTAGTGAGCCAAAAACAAAGGGAAAATTTCCCAATTTAAAGGGATCGTGGAAGGTGTCCCCCCAGGGGTAAATCAAATTTTAAAGGGAGCTTTTGGATTTTCAAGATATTTTCAATCTTTGCTCTTTTGTATGGAAAAAAAAAATAGGGCCGTTGGATTTAAAAAAAAAAAATCAATTCTAGAGGGGTTTTTTAAATGGCCCCCGGAGGGGAAAGGGTGTAGTCCCTTTGGGGAAAAAGGTTCAGTGTACCCCGTGTTCACATAGGGAAAATGATTAATGAAGAGGGGAAACCCCCGAAGTCCCGGTAAGTCTTGTGTAGAGGGGGTTTGGGAATCTTTTGGGTTTGGGGTGGGGGGTCATATTAAAAATCTTCCTCCTATTTTTAGTTTGGCGTTGTTTACCCCCCAAGAAAAAAATTGAAGAGGGAGGAATAAAAATCGGCTTTTGGGAAATTTTGGGGGCAAAAAAGTTCACTAGGGATAGCGCTCGCCACAGATGGGATGAAAGGGTTAGAGGAATCGTCCCGAGGGATCTGAAATTGAGTTTCGTGATCGTTTTTAAAAGGGTTTGGGTTTGGAAAAAAATCGCCAAAACCCCCCCGAGATTTGGAGGTTAGGAGGCGGATAACGCTACCCACCAGGGAGCTTTTAAAGATCCCCGGTCTTCCGGGCGCCAGGGGGTTCTCCTGAAGAAATAAATAGGGGCCCCCCAGCCTCTTTAGGTAAACACCCTTTTTTTTGCGTTTGGGTGGCGTATTTAACCCAGCTACATTCCATGTGGAAAACGTAGAGTTTGTATTGGGATTGTGTGGGGATGTCTGTGTGGAAGTATTTGGAAACTCATCCTTTTCCCGGAGGGCGGTGGTCTTGGTTTGCCAAAAGTTGTAGTTTCATTGGGTGGGGGCCCCCGGGTCCCGGGCAAGGAGGGTTTTCCCTCGCCCCAAAAACTCTCAGGAGGGCCCCTAGCCCCCCACAGGAAGGACAAAACAAAATTCCCGGGGGTGGGGAAAAGGAAACAATTGGGGAAAGAGGGGGGATCAAGAAAAATAACAACATAAAAAGTACCCAAAAAAATTAACATGCTAGCAGGGAAGATAGAGCGGGCCTTTTATTAGGCCGGGGGGGGTATAGGTTTACCCATTATCCGGTCGCGAGGGAAATAGGGGGTTTTTTGGGTTTAAAGCCTCTTCAGGTTCTCAAAAATGTTTGGGTTTTTCCCTTTGGGGGTTGACTCCCCAACCCGCGCCGGGTAAAAATATTTGAAAGCGGACTTAGGGTTTCATAAGTAGACGACAAAGTGGAGTAAAGGCTTTTTTTTTTGGAATTTAACTCTGCGGAAAAAGTCTTGAAAAAAGAGTATGGGGTGTTCCTTTTATGGGGGACGCCGGAGCTTTTTGCCCTGGATAGGGTTTTTCAGCACCATTTCCTTAAACAGTCCAGTTAGAAAAACTCCAAAGCCCGGGGCGGGTCTGCCATTCCCCCCCCACCGTATTTGGACCCATGCGGGGGCTTTTTCCCGATGAAAAGGGGGGTTCTTGCGGGAAAATCCATTTTTTTTAAAAGGCGCTGACGCCGGGTTTTTGGGCCCAGGTAAGGGGGACTCTTGCCCCGGACGGCCTCTGGTATGCCGACAAAGGCAGGTTGTTACGGCGTTCGGGGGTTTCAAGGTTTTCCCCATTTTATCACGAAAGATGTTTGGTTGAAATTTTGTTTTTGAGAAAGTCGTGTTCGGCAGATGTGATGGGGATTCGCGGGTGACAATCCTGGTTTCGATGTCTGCGTTTCTTTGGGAGTTGGTTGTTATTTGCGTAAAAGCGGAATTGATGGATGCTTGAATCATTTTCAAAATTTTTTTTGTCGAAATATGGTGGCATGAACGGAAAAAACTTCTTGCGCCAAAAAAATTTTCCTGTTTTGTTTTTAGACAATTGGGAGACGCGGGGCTGGCCGGGGGAGGACAGGTTTAGGGGGAGTTTATTTTCCCCTACTAAGAGGGGCCCCGTGATCCCCCGCCGTTGAAGAGTTGGATTTTGGGAATTTTTTTTATCTTTCAAACGCTTTTACCTCTGGTCGTCACAGTGGGAGATGGGTGGTGGAACTTGGGGGGATTTTTTTTTGCCCTTGTGTCAAAGGAGCGTGGGGTTTTTGGGAGAAATTTGTCCATTGGGATTGGAGGGAGAGAGGGAGATGGCGGAAACCCTTTGTTAGATGGTCGGCCTTCCCTGGTTGCTTTTTCAAAAAATTTTTATGTGAGACCCGGAAACGAGGATTGTAAGAATTTGAAAGTCAGATGAACCCCGTTTTTAAAGGGGAAAAGGTTGGGTTTTAATAAAAGGGAAATTTTCCCCCAGATTCCTTTTTGCCCTAAAAAATTAAAAACCTTTGTGGATTGGGTAGGTTGTAGGATGAGGGGTGCAAAAAAAAGTCCACTAAAGGGGACCAAAATAAAGGGTTAGTCCCTGGGGTGCATTTTCATAGTGGTTTGGTGTCCAAATTTAAAAAGTAGAGATCAATGGGTTTCAAATTCCCTTTTGAGGGAAATAAAAAAAACTAAGGTGATAACCCGCAGTATTCTGTGAGGTTTTTTGTTTGGGAGCAGAAAAACGCTTTGGGCCCCTCATGGTCGGGTTTCGATGTTTTTAACAGTACTCCAGCAGTAATGGGACTTTGGCCCCGGGCTGGGGTTTTAGTTTTGAAAAAGGCGGCTGTTCCGCCCAATCACTGCAGCGGGGGGAAAAAGGAGGGGGGGTGAGTGAACCCCCCAGGGTTTCGCTCTGCCAAAGCTCCTTGGGGGGATTATGCCTCTATTCGTCCCAGTTAGGGCCCCTTTTGTTGCTTTGGGGTTTTTGAGGGGTAGTACCAAACTGTCTGTGGGAAAACGGGGGGTTGGGGTTTTTTAGTGCCCGAAAGGTAAGTGCGGGTTCTGATTACTGATTAAGATGGCCGCGTCCCCCCCACTGGAAGACAGGTAGGGGAGGGGGGGGGGGGGGGGGCCCAGACCCCCTTTTTTCGCAGGTTTGTAACCCTTTGGGGGTTTTTCCCAAACCCCCAAAAGGGTGCCAGGGTGCCGGTTTCCCACAGTCCCGGGGGGGAATTTTCAGGGGCAAAGAGTCCGTGCCGTGCAGCCTGAGATTGTTTCCCTTCCCCCGATCCCGGCAGGGGCTGCGGGAAAGCGCCGCCGGGTGGGCGAGGGGGGTCCCGCTGTCAGGGGTAGGGCTGGGTGCTGGATTTCGCTGCAGGGTGGGCTCTGCGCCAGGGGAGGGTTTTGGGGGGGCCCCGGGAGATAGCTGCTGGGGGCGTGGGGAGCGCCCCCCTCCGGGTTTTTTCGCCCCGGCAGTCTGGAAGCACGGAGTTTACAAGCACTCCTGGAAAACCCCCGGGGGAGTCCCCGGGGGAAATCCCTTTCGGCCAAAAAGGGCAGTCCCCCGTTTGGGGGATGGCACCCCGGCCAATGGGAAAACAGGGGGACCCCTAGGCCGTTTTATTTCCGGGGCCAAAGGGGCAGAGGGTCAAATAAAACCGGCCCCATTTGGGAGTCCCGCCCCCGGAAGTCTTTATTTCCTTTTACATCCCTTTGATCCCCATTGGGTTTTTTTCCCGTTTCTAATTTTTTTTTTTACCATAAAGTATGTACCTTCCCCACAGTGGTTGCCCGGATTTTTTAAAAAAATCCCATTTAGTTTTTATTTTGCCATATTTAAAAAACATTGTTCCCCCCAATACGGTTTAGGGGGCCTTTCCCCAAGCCCGAATAAAATTTTGCCTTTCCCCAAAAAATTTTGTGTTTTTTTGGGTCCTTTTTTCAAAAAATCTATTGAAGGAAAAAATGGAAATTTATTATTTATGGGCACTATTCCCCAGGGGCCCCTCAACCTGAACCTTTGTTACTCTGTCAGGTCCAAATTTGGTAATATTAGGGGCTAGAAAAGGGGCCCTTTTCCCCTGTCGGTTCCTGCACCAATTTTGGGAAAGGGAATTTCTTATTTTTGGGCAAAAAACCTGTTTCCCTTTTTGAGAGCTACAAGTTCAGATTCCCAATTGAAGTCTGGATAGTTAAAGCGCCCATAATAATAACCCCAATTTTTGAATTTGCCCCCTCATCTATTTGCCTGAGGAGTACAAACCATGGGGTTTGGTTATTTTTGGGGGCCTATACCAGACCCCTATTAATTTATATTGTTATTGTTAACCCCCCGGAAAATTTTCCCATAATGATTCCAAGTTCATTTCCTGGGACCTATATTTCCCGCAATTTTTGGCTTCAGCAGGATTTTCATAGAGAAGACACCCCCCCCTTTCCGGGCCCTTTTCGATCCTTTCTTAAAAAAGGGGGTGGGAAAACCCCCTAAGTTAACCCCCCATCGTACCTCGGACCATGTCTAGTTTTTCCCACTTTTTTAATTTTTCTTCAGCAATTTAAAATTCTAGTTCATTAATTTTTTTTGGTTTAGACCCCCTGGCATTGGGGCAGCATGCCCTTTTTTTGATTTTTCAAAATTTTAATTCCCTTTTTCCCTGATCTTTTTATCTATTTCTACAAAAACCCCCCCTCCAACTCCCCCCCTGTTTTATTTCCTTTAAATTCCCCGCTCCCCTATCTTAACTATTTTGAGTATATGTGTAGTTAAACCCCCCCCCCCCCACCCCCCAGTCCATATTTTAAAAATTCCTCCCCAAATTTCCCGGCCATTTTTTTCCCCAAAAAGCTGCACCCTCCCCATTTTTGGGCAAACCCCTCCCTAACATTTGAGTCTGTAGCCAAAACCCGGGGCAGCCCCCGTTCCCAAAAAAACCCCAAAACCCTCTTTCCTACACCAATTTTTTTTTTTTTTAGGGGCCCCTTATTCACCTCCCCTTAAAACTCCCCTGCCCCCTCCCGGTGTGGCCCGGGAACAGGGAATATTTCTGAAAAAAAAAACCTTGGGGTCCCGCCCCGAGCTTTTGGGCCCAAGTCCCTGAAAAACGTTTTTAAGGGGCACTCCACCTTTTCCTCTAACTTTGTCATTGGTGCCAATTTTGGCCCCTGACAGCTGGATTTTCCCCCAGCCCCCCCCGCAATTTTGTCAACCCCCCATCCGGATATGTCGAACCCCGGGGCCCCCGGTAAACAACACACTGTTCGACGATCCCATCTTTGTGGGGATTGCCCCGTCTGTGCCCCTTTTAATTGAGTCCCCCAATACTAACAAAATGTTTTAGCCTTACCCACTCCTATTCCCCATCTTACCCGGGGCAGAACCCGGGGGAGTGTTTGCTGCAGGGAATGCTATTTCTGAACCGACAAACCCCCTCCCTCCGCCAATCTTGCAAATTTGGGGGGGTGTTCCCCGTTTTGGACTTGCCTCCCTGGGCACTCTTCCCCCTACCCCTTCTTTTTAATTTTTACCCTCTCTGGCCCCTTTGTTCCTCACCTCCCCTGCCCCCACCCTCCCCCGTAACTACACCTGCGGTGATTGCTAATTTGGGGACCCGGCCCCGCTTGCAATTTTTGGGAAGGGGTCTCAGTGTGGGCCCCTTGCTCATTTAGACCAAAAATCCGGCTTCTAAATTTTGCATGTGCACAATCTTGCACACAGTATGCCCCCCCGAAAATGTTGCTCAAGGATGGCATACATTTTCACTGGTTGGCAAATGGGGCAGCATTGTTTAAAAAGGAGCTCATGGGGATTTTTACCAAAAGTTTTATTTTTTACAATTTAATAATAAGCAGTACCCAAAACGTTCCCCCTAAACTCTCCAAATCTAAAGTCTCTCAAAATTTAATCTCCACACTTTTAAAAAAAAAAAACACTTTAAAAAACACTCGCAAGACTCGTTCCAAAATCGCTCAAAATTTTCAGCTTTAAACCTTTCCCACACTTCTGTTTCGGGTTTTTGCTGCCAAAAATCCCTTCAGAAACAAAATAATTAAAAAAAACGTGTTTTACAGAGTGCTTCTATATTCACAAGTTTTTTTTAATTTATTGTACATTTTGGGGGACATATATGAAAACTCTCCAGGCCTAAGACTTTTTTTTGTTGCCCATAGCAAAACCAAAGCAAGGGGATCTCCCCTTTTTTTTTCATAAAAAGTTTCTTAAGAAATGAAAAAAAGGGGTCTTATTGGTGGGGTATGGCAGCAAAAAAAGTCTTAAAACTAGACATTTTTCTACATTTTTGGCCCTTTGTGGGTTTCAAAAATTTTTGCACCTTTTTCATTTTTCACTCTCTTTAGTAAAACATTTAAACCCTTTAAAACATTGTTGATCTTAAACACACATTATTTTAGTATTTACACTTTTTTTTCAATATTAGGTCCTTCTACTTTGTATGCACCTCAATTTTTCACTCACTTTTTCATTTTTATGTTAAATACTCACCTTTTGTTTTCTTTTGATCCAGCAGTGATCAGTAGTAGTGCACATGTGCTGGAACTACTGGACTCGCTGCAGCACTGCGCTATCTTCACGCAGGGTGCGCAAGTCTGGAAAGTTTTTCGGGCATACGCACTTGCGCCTGACTGCCGGAAATGGGTCAGCATGGTTGCCTCCTGAACGCCGGATCAACATTTATGTGCTTTGATAAGTTTGAGCTTGGCATATTTGTTGTGCTAATTATTTATTGATTGATTTTCCTTCCTTGTCATTTTCTTATTGATTTACTGATTCTGGGGTATGGATTGAGCTATTATATGTAAAGAGATGTATGTTATTGGCTAGATTTAGTCACATGCTGCATGGTGACTTGGTATCAATAAGTAACATGTGAACATCTAGACCCCACCCAGCAGGAAGTATTGGTGAAACGTACATTGGGGCGTCAGGTGTAATTCATTCTTTACTATGGGTAAGATTGATGGATAATATATTTTTACTTTGATTGTGTCACTTTATTTCTGTTTGGTCTGTTAGGTAATGATATCCTTTAATATATGAGTATGTAAATTAAACAGAAAGGAGGGTAACCTGATACTTATACTGTCTCCTCACGTAGTTACCCCTGCACCGTTTTGTTGTCGACAAGTTATATTTATTTTTGTTTTCTATTTTGGTTGTAGATTGTACTTTATCTTTAATAAAATGTTGATATTAATTTATGACATTTAGTCCCCAATTTATTTCCCTGTTTGGATTTATACTTAATTATTATGTAGCATCTTTATGTAGCAATTGTTTAATTGTATTTTTTATTTTAATTTTTAATATATATATATATATATATATATATATACATTTGAAACAGAAAGTTTACGTACACTCTATAAAAAGACACATTATGCATGTGTATTCTCACTAACTGACCTGGAAACGAATAAACCTTACCCCACGATTTAGGGTCCAATTGGGATTTCCAAAATTATTTATATTTGCCCAAATGCCAGAATAATGAGATATTTAAAGGCCTTTTTTATTACTTTCTGCAAAGTCAAAAGTTTACATACTCTAGGGATTAACTATGTCTTTAAACAATTTGGGACAAGCCCTTGATGATGATGTCCTGTCTTTGGAAGCTTCTGATAGTTTTATTGCAACAACTGAGTTTAAGTTGAGAGACACAACCTGAGGATGTTCTTTTATAAATCACGTAGAAACAAACCCACACTGCTTTACATTATAACATCCTGGGAAAAGTCTAAAGAAAACAGCCCCGATAACAGAGAATTGGTGGACTTGCAGAAGTTTGATACAATCCTTGGTGAATTTCCAGATACCTGAAGGTGCCCGCGTTCATCTGATAAACAATTACAGTTATGCACATACAAACAATAAGGGAATGTCCAGCCATCATACTGCACAAGAAGGAGATGGGTTCTGGTGTCCTCAGAGATGGAACGTGTTATTTGGTCCGACATGTGCATATCAACACGGACAAAATCAAAAGACTTGTGAAAGATGTTGGCAGAAGCAGGTAAAAAATGTGACATAATCCACAAAGAAATGAGTACTGATCAACATGGCGGAAAGGCCACTTTGCCAGGAAGAGCCAATGACATCTCAAAGACACATATAAAGCCAGATTAATGTTAGCAAATGCACACAGAACAAAGACCTACATTTTGGAGACATTTCTTGTGGTCTGACCAAACTAAAATTTAAACTTTTGGCTCATAATGAACCAATGTTACGTTTGGGATGAACAAGGTAGACGCTTGGAAGTCCTCAGAATAAGATCCCAACTGATGAAACACAAGGGTGGCAGCCATCAAAGTTTGTGGGAAAGTTGTTTTGCTGTAGGAGGGACTGGAAGCACTTCACAAAATAGCTGGCATGATGCAGAAAGAAGATTATGTGGCAATACTAAAGCAACATCACAGAGACACAGCCAGAAGAATAAAGCTTGGGTGGAAAAAGGTATTCAAATGAACAATGACCTAAAGCATGCGCTGCCACACCTGGTTACAACGTGCTTAAATGGGTTTATGGCCAGGACTGAGTTACTTTACCTCCTTATCAGCACGGGAGTAGAATATAAACAAAATTGCTATCCTGAACTCGCAGGGGTGAAAGGGAGGGGGTGAGCAGTAGTTGATGAATAAGGGAGCGTCTAAAAACTTAACTCAAATATATAACTTATGCACCAGTTTTGTATTCTCTATACACAAGACACAGGCTCATACACAGCAATTTCTCCACAGCCCCTTAAGCTCATTATTTTCCCTGTCATCCAGATAAGAAGTGTTTCAAAACACACAACAGCAAGCGGCGCCCTGGTCAGCTCTTCTGGTCGTGTCTAATGCACAGCTTTCAAGAGGTCACTAAGGGGAATGAGGAAATGCTGTAGCTCTCCAGGGGAGGCTCACTTTTGTAATCGACATATATTTAGAAAAGTGAATAAAACCCATTTTGGAGGATCCCACGTCAACAACTACAATCGTGGCAAAACCCCTTTAAGGATAACCAAGTCCCTGTTTTTAGGAGTAGGCCATCACAAGCCCATGATCGTCAATCCTACAATTGGAAATTTAGAGGCAAAGCTAAAAAGGCAGGTGCGATCAAGGCGACCTACAAACTTACAAACATGGCACCAGTTCTGTCGGGAGAAATGGGCCAAATTCCTACGCAACTAATTATGAGAACATGTGGAAGGATTCCAAAAGTTTGAACCCAAGACATACAGTTTAAGGGTCAAAAGCAACCAAATAACAAATGAAATGTATGGTAAACATTTACTATGCAAAAGTAATAAAACTGGCCTTAAAAAGTATCACTTCTCTCATATTATTTCAGCATTTGGCAAATATAATCATATTTGGGAGTACTCCAAATAGATCCGCAAAAAGGTGAGGTTATATTCTGATTTATCATGTCAGATAGAGAGAAAAAACATTAGCATAGGATGTCTTTTATTAAAGTATGTAAGTAAACTTCTGGATTCAACTGTGTATCTAACAATAGTTTCTAAAATTCGCAGTTTCCACTTTGCCACTAGAACCTAATAATGGTCCTTGAACACTTGGTCCTGTTTTATAGAGAGAACTTTTCAGCAGTCTCTTCATTATTAGCACAGACAGGATTACACTGAAAGAAGACTCCAATGTGTATAGATAACACATGATCTGCCATTCCCATAGAAGATAGTCAAAGCTCCCCCTCTCTTCTTCCCTGCACACTGATTTCTTCCCAGATCACAGAGCATGTCTAGAAATCTCTCCTATAAAAGTCAATGGGTCTATAAAGCATCTCTCTCAATGTTGTTAAAAGCATCTCAGACAAGCCGGGTGCCCCCATAATCATATACAGAAAACCAAAATAACCAAATCTACAATCATAAAAAGAAAAAATAATATGTATCAGTATCTCATTTTAATTATTAAAAAAAAATATTGTTGATAGATTCCTTTTATGTATATCACAAGCTTATAAGGAACGTATTATCAGCCCGTACATCGTGCCGTACTGTACGAATTACGGGCAGAAGATACGACCATTCAATCGGTAATCCACATTCTCATAGAGAACTAAGGATCCGTCTCCTCTCCTCTCCCTGCCCCGCCCCGCTCCCGCCCTGCCCCCGGTGTAATTGCGGTGTAATTGCGGGGCGAAATGCGTCCTGCAATTAAGCCGTGAGACAATAGCCTTAGGTAGGCTCTGCTCTGAAGTGGTGCTAATTTGTTTATGAAGCTGGTTAAAGTTAATGGAGCCTACTCACTGCTCCAAGTTTAACTTTTAGTGGCACATCTATGAAACTGTTTATGTCAAAAACTCACATATCTTATGCCCATAGTAACCTATGGGCAAAAAAGTGTGTCTTAGACCTATACAGGTTCATACATGTGGCCCTTAGTTTTATCACAGCACTGTGGATACCTTCGAAATTCCTGAAATTTTCAGATTGACCGACCTACATGTTATAAACTAATAATGCTCCTTTGTTTCTTTTTACTTAGTTAAGTGGTTCTTCCCATAATGTGGATTACAACAGTACTTTAATAGAGCTTAACACTGATTGGAGATGTGTACCAATCCTAACTGCACAACACAATTGATGGTCTCATAGAAGCCAAGCAATTCAATGAATTCACACTTGACAAGGCATATCTGTATATTATTTTTTTTATTTATTTGCATTGTGCCATTATATTTCACAGAGCTGTACAGAGGTTACATTTGCCCCAGTTCCTATTGGTGCTCACAGTCTAACTACCATATTAACCTATTAGCATGTTTTTGGAATGTGGGGGAAACTGGAGTACCTGGAGAAAACCCACATAAACATGGGGGAACACACAAGCTCCTTGCAGATGTTGCAAACCCCAACAGTGCTAACTATCGAGCCACCATGCTGACCATAGTTATGAAAACCATTTCAAGTGACTACCTTATAAAGTCAAGGGTGTGCAAAGCTTTCATCAAAGCAAAAGGGAGATACTTTGAAGAATATAAAATATAAAACATAGTCTCTTTAATAGTTTTTGTTTACTCCTTAAAGGGGTTGTGCCACGAAAGACATTGTACAGACTTATAGTATGGTGTATTCGAGAGGATATATAAGGTATATAATTTGTGGCAATCAAAGTTGGAGAGTCTACACTGGTTCTCACATGAAAAAGGTCCTTGACAATGCCCACAGTCTCCTCCAGGTGCCTAAATTGAGAGGGACCAAAAAGGTATTAACTACACTGCCAGAAATGCCATAAAATTATTAGGAAATTGCACTAACATTCAAACTGACTATAACAAAATTGTTACATTGGCGACTGCGTGGCTAGCATGGTTAAGGGGAGGACACCGAAACTGGTCCACGCGAAGTGTAAAAAACGACACCACTAACACGCATGGGAAGGTTACACTTTAGGAACAGGACGCTTTGGAAACTGAGGTACGAGACGCAGACTGACACACCTGCCACCTACTGAGGTGAAAAGGGTACATGATTGTACACGGCCACAAACACAGAATATTAAAAAAGTGTAACTTTGTTTGATACTTGTGCATTCCCATAAGTACCAAGTTTCTCTGAAAGGGTAAGTTCACACAAGCTAATATTTGGGGCGCAATTCGGCCACGTCAAGTTGAGCGTACTGCGCACTAAAATAGCCAAAATGTGTCCCTCGTTCATTGCGGTATCCACAGTTCTCATAGAACTATGGATTACGCCGTCACGCCTGGCGTACGAATACATCGTCATGGTAATCGCGGAGAAATTGACAAGTCATATTATTATGCTACCGCACCGCAAGCTAGGACTTCAAGAACTGGCTCGCACGCAGACTTGCGGCCTCCTCCAGAGTTTTCCCGCACAGCAGCGTGCTGTTTCCATCCACGCTGCCCTGCGCGCATTGATGAAATACGGCGCCTGTGCCGGGAAGAGACGCAACAGAGCAGCGTGGGGGCGAGAGGTAAGTACTTGTAATCTTTTATTTTTTTAACAACCCAGCCTATACCTGTAAGGGGGACATATACCTGCCCTATAACCTTCTATGGGGGGGACATAACCATCCTAATACCTGCTCTTGGGGCAATAAAACCTCCTAAGATGGACATATACCTGCCAATACCCTATGCCAATGGACGGACATATAACTGCCTTTACCTGCTATGAGGGGACCATATATCTGCCTATAAAACTGCCCATACCCTAGCTTATGGGGGACATAAACCAGCCTGTAACTAGCCTATAAGTACAATGGGGAACATATACCTGGGCCTATGTGTGGGGACAAAAAACCTCCTATAACTGCCTATGGGTGGACATAATACTTCCTATATAAAAACAGGTCTATGGGGACATTAAACTGCCCTATACCAGCCCTAATTAATTTTAATTCTGAAATTTAACCCAGTAGTCCGCTGCATTTTTGTCCCACCCTAGGCTTATACTCGAGTCAATAAGTTTTCCCAGTTTTTTGTGGCAAAAGTAGGTGCCTCGGCTTACATTTAAGTCAGATAATACTCGAGTATATACAATAATTCAATGATAACTGTAAGCCTATGTCTACACAGCACTGGACTTCAATCGGATTTTCAGTGGATTCAGTATTTGTAGGTGCATAGAATATCATTGCTAGCATATTTGATGCGCCTACTTTAGGCACATTCAAATGTGTCGTTTTTTCCTGGCAAATAATGCTGGCTAGTTTTGGTGTAAATAACATTTCATTTACTATAGAGAATAGGTCATCAACATATTTTTTTTTATTTTTTTTTTATTTATTATTTGTGCAAAACACACCAAAAAAATGGTGACATGTTACTCTTGATTTTTTCAGAAATAATTTAGTTTTAATTGCTCAACAGTTGAAGGAATTTTTGTTATAGCTCTACCATACCACTATAACAGTATTTTACAAAATAGCCAAGGCACTTCAACAAAAACCTTTATTTTGCAGAAAACAAGATAATCTGTATTAGAGAGCAGCAGCTAAATTTTCTGAAGGTTACAACCGTTACCAATTAGAAGAAAGTGGACTTTACTTTGCTTTGAATGACTTTAGCACATCTGCGACCACAGAACATTGTAACGGTCAGTGGTAGTGGATCCTCTGGACCACCACAACCGATGGAGTATGAAGACCACGCCAGGGAGCGTAAGTCTAAGTAGTCCGGTTTCACCAGATCCCTCCGCAAAGCGGGCTGGACTAGCTGCAAGCGGATTGTGCCAGGCTCCTACCCCCCAACGTGACTAGCTTATATGGTGGCAGCCGAGGAGTTGCGTCATAAACAGAATCGAGAAGCAGCATTTATCGGGGACAAGCAGAAGGACAGGACGATTCGGCAAATGTATCGTGGGTCGAAGGAACGGAGGCCATAAGGGGATGTACACAGTAGTACAAACACGATACACAGGACTGCTTCCACCAGGGGCACAGAGGGCACTCTTGATCTCGGCAAAGTTTACTGGGAAGGGGCAGGACAAAAATAGATCAGGGCCGCCCGATGAAACCCAATCATCGGCGCTCTGTCCCTTTAATTTGGCTGCTTTACCCCGCGGCCCTGAAACAGTTCTCGTGTGGGTAAGTGCCGCCCCAGTGAAGGACGCTGCGGACTGCGGGGACAGAGCTGCGGCATTGCCCACCGCCGGAGCCGCAGCATGGGTGCGGGTGCGCCCACGGCCAGGCACGGGGGCCGCGGGTGCATTCGTAACAAACATCAATTGTCTCTCACACAATATGGTTTTTTAGTCCACATCATCCCGCTTTCCAGTCACTTCACAGTTGGGTGATATAGGTGGAGATTGTTGGCCATAACTTTTTTAGCCAAGAATTTTCCAATGATTTTCTATTGGGCTACAGGGGTTTTACCACAAAGGCATTCCATGCCCTGCTAATCTGCAGCTGTTAGTGGGGAGGATGGGTGTGAACTGCATATCAGGGGACCTAGCAGGCTTAACATCACCATGACTTTCCCCACAGTGTGCTCACTCTACACTGTGTTCCAAATTTTATTATGCAAAAAGTGTTTAGGAGTGATAAGGTAAGAATTTTTTTGTTTGTCAGTTAAAACTCAATGATGGTGATGTGTTCAGGGCTTCATTAATCACTGAAAAGCATTTGCAGACACAGGCTAATAAGTTTTTGGCAGGTGTGTACAATTAAAGGCAAGACTACTTAAGAAAGGATTTCCCAATATAAAGCAGCCTACATTTTCAAAGCCAAAATGGGAAAGAAAAAGAAGTTCGGCCTGCTTGAGGGAAGCAACAAAATTGTGGAGTGTTAGGTCAAGGACTGTACTACAATCAACATTGCCAGACACTTCATCGTAAATCATTGCACAATTCAAGAAGTATGTAGCGAATACACAGCACACACGTGTGCGTGCTTGATTAATGGAAAATTGAGGACTCCTTTTCCAACAGCAAGTACCGAACATGTTAAAAGAGCAGCCTGCAAAAATGCCTAGTCCCTAGCAGCAGACAAGTTTTTGAAGCTGCGGTGCCTGCCAACGTCCCCCTAAACAACAAAAGCAGGGCCTTTCGAGTTTGCATCGCTGTGCCGTAAGCCATCCTGAGTCGACCTCCTCTATACGTCTGCACACACAACAAGCAGAAACGGCTTCATTGGGCCAAACAATACATTAAGACTGACTATCAAAACTGTTTTTGTTCACCGATGAAGTGCCATGGCAACGCTCGATGGTCCAAAGGTATCGAGGTGGAGGATGGCTGGTTGATGACACCCCATGCAAAAACCCGGCTACGGCACCAACCAGGAGAGGAGGTTGGATTAATGTTTTGGGCTGGAATCAAGGGGAGGAGAGATTGTTCGGCCCCTTTAGGATCCCTGAAGTGAAAAGATGAACTCCCATATTAATGTATGGTGGAGTTTCTCAAACAGCACTTCCTCTATGGTTCAAGAAGAAGAACTGTGCATCATTCCGGCACCAAATCATTTTAATGCCTGATAATGCACCATCCCAAGATGCAAATAACACATCTGCATCCTTTGGCAGCTTTGGGCATAAAAGGAGACAAACATATGGTGTTGCCCCCAAGCCTCCCCCTGACCTAAACCCCTTGAGAACCTCTGGGCACACAAAAATATCTAGATGGGGGGAGGCAGTTCACATCTAAAAAACACTCGGGGGGGTTTTTCTGTCCTAGCAAAACAATTAAAGAAAACCACCCAAAAACCCACAAATTCAATGGACAGGAGTTCAGAAGCTCTTTTCGAACAAGGGGTCCTATGTGAAAATTTAACATCACCTAAATAAAGTTTTGACTTAAAAAAAGTTTGATTTCATTTTGAAAAACCGCTAAGCCTAAAATTTTTCAAAAATGACCTTTTTTTTTTTGTTTGTTAAAAAAAATAAAAAGGCGAAAACTCTGCTGTGTTAATATTTAGAACATGAAATTTTGAGTGCATTTTCATTTTTTTTTGGGTAAAAATATACGTTTTAAAGGGCAGTTTGTTAAAAAAAACCTTTCAATTAACCTAAGTTTAGACCGGGGAAAATTACAATGACTGAATTTCAAAAGGGTTTAATTTGGGAAAATAAAAAAAATATTTTTTTCTAATAATTTTGGAACACAGGAACACAAAGAGATTATTAACCACAGTTGCTGAGTGGTTCCACTTCTCCCCTTTTAGCATGGGGGTTCTAGGTTCAAACCCCCAGGAACCAAACAGGGATTTTTTTTCCCAAATGCACAACCTATTGATGTTTCTTTTTCCTTTTTACCATTTTTGACTAATTACTAAAGAGTGCAGAAAAAGAATGTCAGCTTCTGGGGGTTGAACACTTGCTCAGCAGTGAGTGCGTATGATTACTAAGCAGGGTTGTATCCAAACAGCTGACATAGTCACTAAGAACATCAAAAAACAAAAATGGACAAAATTTTAATAAAAGTAAATTTTTTAATTTTTTAATTTGCAAGCTTCTACCAATTTTACTTCATGGTAAAACCCCTTTAAGACCAGGACTCTGGTTATTATTTCAATGTTTTCAGATTCAAGGAACTGCTGTACCAGTTTTGTTGTGTTACATTGTCATGCATGAAAATAGCTGGCTGATTGAGTGATGAATGCAGGGGAAAAACATCATTGTCCCAAAAAATTCCTAATAAACCCTGCATTCCTTTTCCAGTACTGTATAAGAGGCCCAACTTTGGCTGCCAAAAACATTAACCAAACTATGACTTTTCTTCCTCCACCTTTCACTGTGTTTTTTACACACTTTGGATTCAGTCTTTCCTCATTTTGACAACAAACACAATGTTTCCAATTGTAACCAAATAAATTAAGCTTGCTTTCATTGCTAATGTTATGTCATGAGTGATGGTCCGGCACCCGATCTGTGGCTGCGTCCGCCATCCCACTCTTGTAGCGGGTCATACTGTGATCCGGTAGCCGTTCCATGGTTGCACCCGCTCTTCACCTCTCTTGTCCTGGTCCACGCCGGCATCCACGCTCTACTGCTGACTCTCCCTGCCCACATCATCCTGACTCTCCTCTAGGGGGCATGTGTGCTGGCCCTCTCTGATTTAAAGGGCCAGTGCATGCCACACACCCTTTCACCAGCCAACCACCTTGGACTATGGTCCTAGCGACCTGGGGGTTTAAGTCTTGTGGCGCTCTCTGGTGAAGACCGGGGGCCCCTTAGACTTTGCTACTCCGCATAGGTTAAGCCAACCCTCCAATGGTGATCAGGCGGATGCACCCCTGTCTCCGTTGCCCTTTCTGACAGTACAACTGGGCCATGCATCCATGGATGTTCCTCATTCTGTAAATCAGTGTACTATACAGTTTGAGATATTGGCCCACCAGTTCATCTCCGACTGAGCGAAAGTGGTATTTATTGTCTCTCTGCTCTCTGACGACACTCTTGTCCGGGACACAACTACTCTGCTGATGTCAGGTTGACTTAATTGTTGGACAGCATGCAGTCCAGTTTGGACCTTAGCCTCAGAGTTGGCCTCGATTGACAGGGCTTTGGTAACTACTTTTTGGGAAGGACTAGCAGGTCACATAAAAGATGAACTTTCGTTCCATTATTTGCGCACCAATTTGGACGACCTCATCTTCCTGGCTACCCACACGGATGTCCGTTTCCCTGAATGACAGCAGGAAAGCCACCAGCTACACGAAGCCTCCCGATTCCAATGGCCATTCCAGCCTGCACCTATGGTCCCACGGGAAGAACTCATGCTGATAGAGAGAGCTCGCATGTCTGGGGAAGAAACAGCTTGCTGATGGAACTTGGGCCTTTGCCTCTATTGTGTTGCCAAGGCATACCTGCTGAAGAACTCCCTCCGAGAAACACCAAAGCCTAAGCTTTGTTTGAGTGGCAACCTTGAGCGATGATACTTCCTCTCCACATTAGACAATGCCGGTCACTCTGGTCCTTATGTCCAGTTCCTGTCTCAAGGTCATAGCCTTCATGGATTTCAGATCGGCTGGCAACTTTATTCACCCATCATTGATTGCCAGGTATAACTTTCCTGTAACTCCCCTGGACAAGCCTCTCTCCATCTCCTTCGTCAATGGAGATATCCTCTTGTGTGTTATCCGGTTCCATATGAAACCACTCGTTCTCTGGGTGGGAGCATTGCACCAAGATATGATCTCTTTCCTTGTTCCTTGTGGCTCCTCCAGCTACCTGCTTGTGTGAATTCCCTGGTTACAAACCCAAGTGCCTGCTATCAACTGGAGAACTGGTGAGGTGACTTTTCCTCTTGTCTCTTGGTCCCTCACCCTTCTTGACTAATCCAGTTGTTAGCCCCTCAACCTACTGCTCTTGCTCTGTCGGGACTCTCTCTGCCTTACCAAGACTACACGGATGTCTTCTAAAAGAATGTAAAGGTACCATTCAGAGGTGTAACATATATATAACCTTATGTGAGGGGGGAGAGGGTGGTGGTCCAACTATGTAATGGGTTATTATATCAATTACATCAGTGTGTGGTACAAAAAAATGGTTAAAAGCCTATAATTTTTACCACACACAGCCATTACATGATGTAATGGTTGTGTGTTTGTTTTAAACTGAAGTACCTTACAGTCAGGAACAGGCTTTGGCAGTGTACATTATCAGCGTTCTCTCTGCACTGAGTACAGTGCAGCGACAACGCTTGATAAGTTGTGGTAACGTCTGGACGCTGTCAGCATGCACCGCCCGCAAATGACCACCGTGATGTCAGTGCAGTCCACTTGCTGCTCATACGAGAGGCTGACTGCAATACCATTGCTTTCACTTTAACTTGAAAATAGCGCCCCACCCCGTCAAGAATCCATCTGGCTCCCTTTCCCACCCCACACCTCTACATCAGTATGGTGCCCCCCTCACAGCCCACTGTGAGTAATGCACTGCTCCATACCTCTCTATCTGGACGGACAACTCCACCAGCTCTTCATCCGGGTGGCACCTCTCCAGCTCCACGTCCAGATAGTTCCCTGGGTGGTTGCCTGTCCTTTTCAGGTCAAGGAACAACCCTGGTCATGCCAATTTCTTCCCGCCATGCCTTGTCCCAGAAGATTTAACCACATAATCATCTGAGACTCCTAACTTTTCCAGCACCTCCCTAGCTGCTCCCACCTCTGTACAAATTCCCCATGGGGTAATAGGTGGAGTGTGTAGGAGGTATTGGGCGATAGGTGGTGGTTAGGGGGTTATAGAGTATTAGGAGAGTGTTGTATTTTGTGTTGGCACTAGGCTGCAGAGATGGGAAAGAGAGTACAGCCACAGCTTACAGGAACAACCTCTTGGGGGAAGACAGAGGACCAACCCTCCAGAGATTGTGGTGCAACTGAGGCCCGTACTTCGTCCCCTTCATCCTCAGATAATCAGTCACAGCCATGACCTTCAGTGGTGCAGGGAATGGGGTTTAATACTAAAATTATCAGATTTGTTGGATTACATCGGATCACTGTTGAATCTATTTATTTAGTAAAATGGTCAACAAGGGTTCGCTTTGGGGACAGTTTATTTAAATAAATTATTTTTTTTCTTTTGTTTCTTGTTTTTTAAAATTTTATTCCAGCATTATTAGTGGAGGTATGTGACAGATGCCTCTTCATTACTATCGCTTGCGCTTGGTGTCAACCAGCAGTGTTTTTCGTCACCACAAGGCTGACACTAACCCTCTGTTACTAGTACCCCAGTACTCAATGCACAGGGGTACTGGGAAGAGGCAGGATACTGTCAGAAGGGGACCATCTCATTTGATGGTATGCTTCTGGGGTGTCTGCAGGCTAGTATTTTTAGGGTGGAAGAAGACCAATAATCATGGACCTTCCATCTTAATAATATCAGCCTGCAGATGCTGGTTTTATCTTGGCTGGTTAAAAATGAAGGGACCCCATGTTTCATTCTTTACCCTTTATTAAGAATCTAAAAATAGCAAATCATTAAAAAAAAAAGAATGACATGGTGTTAGGGACCCCAGTATCCACAGGGACAGACAAACAGAGTGCCCTAAGGATATGTTCACACGGCGTATTTCGGAGCACATTTCGGCGCGTATTTTGCGGCGAGCTGCGCTTAATATGCGGGGAAATGCGCCCCATAATTACGGTAATCCATAGCTCTCATAGAGAACTATGGATTACGGCTCGTCCCCACGCGCATACAGTATGATCATAGGTCAAAGCATAGGTCAAGAGACAGACAAAAGTCAGAAATTCAAGTAATCTAAAATGTATACAATGCGCCCCAGCTCAAGCAAATGCTATCACCAGCAATTAACTGAAGGCTGGATAGATCTTAAATAGGAAGTCAGAAACCCAATCCAGAGTGCGATTGGGCCAGCTCTCTGACATCCAGAACACAGCCTGAGTGGTAAAGACAGCTGTCAATCACACCTCATCTAAATAAACTGTCAGCACAAGGTCAGCAGCAGTAGACAGATGTGGCAGGAAACCTATCAATCATAGGTAGCAGAACTGGCAAGGCAATGTTCAGATTGGAACACAGAAAATAGTAAACAATCCCAAAATCATAGCCAAAAGTGCCTCCTCCGCTGTACATTCCAGACAGAAGACTATGTCGAGGCATGAGCAGGCACGGTCATCACACATGGGGTCCCACCATTTTTTGTGACCAGGAAAGGAAAAACCGACAGCTACTGCCTGATGCTATCAGGATAGAAAGGTCCATGGATATTGGCCCTCCCCCCCAAAAAAATACCAGCCCGTAGATGTCTCAAAGCATACTAACACATGAGATGGTTCGCTTTCTGTTGTTAATCTGGCTCTTTTTAAGATTGCAAATGGATATAACAGAATCCATTTTTTTGACAGATCTGTTAGCAGCAGTTTATTTTTGTTTTCAGACGGGCGGCTGTTGCTTCCGTTTGCAACGGTTGACCCAACACAGATGTGAACTGGGCCTAAATCTGAACTATTGCACATTTATATCATTTGTCTATGTCAGTGAGGTAAACGGTAGCTTCTTTAACTGCAACAACTTGGTGGAAAATTTGACTTGGTGAAGACAGATAACTAAACCTGTGTTTGATAAGAGAAAGCTTGTATGTAAAAAAGCTAAATTCCAAAATACGAGAACTGAAAAAGTTGCCTGCTTCACGGATATTATTTATTTTGAAACTATGGAAATAGAAGAAAAGAGCTCAAGAGGGAAGGAAATTCAGTAATGCTTCAACAGAGGATGTAAATGTAGCTGCCATAGCTTGGCTCTCAGCATATTAAAGATTATGTTTGTGTATTGAAACGCATTGTAATTTCTCTTGTATCCCTCTGCGAGGTTTTTTTTGGCAGGCACCACTGGATTATGCCTTTGGTTTTTAAATTAATTTGAATATGTCTTGTCTTACTAACTGTTTTTAGATACACATTAAAGAGCATTTCTACATGAAACATACACCAACCATATATAAGTTAATCAAATTTTATTGCCTTTTTCAGTATTTTTCTTTCAGTAATGCTGGCATCCCCTGTAATCTGTTATGAAAATGACAACAGCATCTGCTGCTGGGGGTCACTTCATTTAGCTTCTCAGCACTGGAGACAACCTGTAACCATCTGTACTAGTAATAGGAAAGTCATAGTATGCCACCAGTTGCTGAGAATCTAATTCAAAGATGTTAATCAATATGACTGCAAATGTCAGTACCTCAATAATATTATTAGTGGACTTTGGCTACTGCTCTTATGTTTATTTTACTAATATATGACCATTTTTAAATTAATGCTGAAATACAATTTAGGCCTTTAACAACCTGTGAAAGAAACAATACAGGGTGGGCCATTTATATGGATGCTTTTCAAGATGGGTGTTGACCAGAATAAAGTTACATTAAAACCAAGCACACCATTGTTTTCCTTATGAAATTCTCAATAAGTTTAATGTGTTGCATGACCCTCTTCCCAGTGGGAAAAAATAAAGTTGGATCCAAAATGTCCAACTGGTGCTATGGTCACCAATCTTGAAAAGCTTCCCACTTCCCATAAACTAATGTGCCACAAACAGGAAGTTGATATCACCAACCATTCCCATTTTATTTAGGTGTATCCATATAAATGGCCTTCCCTGTATATTGACCACAAGCAAGGGTTCCTTACTTGACTTTTAGCTCAAACCTGTCCCTGTTTGGTTTGAAAATAGTTCAAACCAAATAGTTGGAAAAAAGTTCAGGTTCAGGACATTCCAAGCCCAATTTTTTTCCTTAATCCTAAATTGGTATTAGGGTTTTTACAGAGTTTTAAAGGTGAATATACCAGTCTGTGGTGCTCCCATTGTGGCATCACTGCTGGCCTGATGTCACCAACGGTAACACTGCAATGGGAGCAACATCCTTTAAAGCCTATAAAACAATTGAAACCTTAACCTCAATTTACGGTTAGGGTTACAGTTAAAGGGGTTTTTCCACAAAGTAAAAACCTAAGCACTGGTCATTCACAGCTAGCTGCAAGCCGACCTTGTATGTAAATGAGGAGGGCAGCTCTTGCAATATGCGTCTGTGCGCTTGGCTATGTTTGGAAGCACCGCCCTCCTCAGTCACATGCACAGTTGGATCGCAGGGGTTTTTACTTTGAGGTAAAACCTCTTTGAGGTAGAATTTTTTTCTAATTTCCACCAAAGCTCTTTCAACTTGAATCGCATTGCTTGAATTTGGATTGAATTTTACATCGAATCCAAAGCGCAACGCTATTGTCTTTAATGAATATATTCGACACAATGATCTTTTAAGGGGTATTTCCGACAGCCCCCTGAAAATCAGCAGAGGGGCCTGACTTTTATACATAGCTGATCCCCTTTTGAGGGGTTAAAAGCTAATATTGTACATGTTGTTTTTAATAAGCTAAGGTTTTTTTAAAAAGAAAATACCAACTTTTTTCCCTTTTAAGACCCATACAATATCCATTTTAAGGGGGGAATGATTGTGACAGAATTTTAGGCCCTTCAAGGGTGCCCCCGATTCCATTTTTTATACTACCGCCCAACAAGTCCCTGAAATTTTGACTACATGTCCCAAGAAGCAATACGATACAACCCCGAAACCCTTTATCTTTTCTGGGGCCAAATACTTTGGGAAACCAAAAAGAGAAAATTTTTGCTCCAAACCCCCCCCTCTATGGACTTCCCACTGCGCAGGCCCCCCCGCCCCCCCTGCCCTTTCCCTGTAAATATGTGTACCCCCACCCCAATAAAGAAAAGGGACATGGATAAATTGACCAAAACAAAAGCGTTGAAACCTTCTTAAATTGGCCGGCCCGTGCCCCTTTTGACACTTGATTTTGGGGTACCCGGAGGGGAACAGGAGATCCTTTTTTCGCTTTATGTCCCCTTGAAATTCTTGGGACCCTAGATGGGGACGTGACTAAGGGGAGATCCCAACCCCCGCCAGGCCGGACGAAGAGACTGCGAGGAAAAACCCGGCAGCTTTAAATTGAGGGCTGCAGCCTCCCCGAGTCACCGGGAAGGTTTGATACCTTTTTTTTATTTTTACTGCCGTTGGGCCCTTTTTATTTTTGTCTGGTTAGTAGTTTGTTATTCCCCCGGGTTGGGTCTTTGGGTTGGTTTATAATAAAAATGAATGTCATAGTAAAAGGATCTGTACCCTTTTCCACGCCCGAACCAATTGAAAGTGACGGCTGGTTAAACGGCTGATTTATTTTGAAGTCACTGAAGGGCCCGTTCCCCGGTTTTTGGTTTGTGTAGCAATTGCCCAAATAAAAGCCCTCGGGAATTTTTTGTGGGGAAAAGGATAGTGAAGGTCTTTTTTTGTGGTTTTTCTAAAAAAAGACAAGGTTCCCCAGGGTTTTGATTAAACAGGGCTGCCCCGGGTTGGAAATTTGAAGCTAAATCCTTTAAAAAGGGGGGGAAATTCTGGGAGGTTGGGGGAATACCGGGAAGGGGTTTCAGCCCCTCACATTTCTTATTTTCTTTGGAAAAAGCGGGGGAAACGGGGCTATTTTTTTTGTTAGGGTTTTTGGGGCTTTTATTATTTTGATAGTGTTCACGGGGCTGGAAAGACTGTTTTTTTACCCCCGGGGCCCCAAGTGGTGGCCAACAAAAATTTGTGTAATTTTTAAACCCGGGAACAGAGGAAAGAGGAGGATTCCAATTAATGTTTAACCCTTTTTAAAAAGAGAACAAA
>JAODAL010050195.1:0-27595 GCA_025379985.1 Phyllomedusa bahiana
GAAAAAGAGGGTCAGGCTCTTCACCTGCGAGTGGCAGTGGGCAAAAACATTCCTGGAGCAGGCCCAGGTCGCAGCACAGCAAGGAGACGTCGCAGCAGGGCTCAATCGGTGAGGCCACAACTGCCGCTGTCACCCAGCGGCCGTGTGTTGACAAGCAACCCAAGGGTTCTTGATTGGTTGACTAGGTCATCCACTTCCCCCCAGATAAACATCTGACAACCCCAGCCAAGAGTGGGTTGGGTTCGTCAGCACAAACCCTTAGTTGGCAGGCCCGGGAGCCTCAACCCGTCTCTGTCCCATCCGGTTCCTCAGCCAGAGATTCTACTATGTGGTCTGGGCTCAGCGCCACTATACAGCGGGGGATGAACAATTTGAGGAGGGCAGTCAGCAGCTACTTGGCAGTGAAGAAATGGGGCCAATAACCCCTGCTTCTTGCAGTAGGCGGCAAATTATAGATGTGGAGAGTGGCATGAGAGGTCATGTTGTGAGGGGTCAGCCTCTGCATACCAAGACCGGTGATGAGGACAGCAGTGACGATGAAACACAAATCGATGATGATGTAGCCGACCGCACTTGGGAGGCGGTGAAGCAAGGGCTTCATCATCGTCAGGAAAGAGGGCGTCAGTTTTGCACATCAGGCAGCGGCGCAGCCAGCAAGTGGGTTGTGTGGCCGTGAGTCAGCAGGGTAGCAGCAGTGTGAGGTCGGGAGCAAAGCAGCCACAGGGTAGAAAACCCGCTTCGCAGGTCCAAGAAAGTAGCGGCACAGGGGCTCAGCAAGGCAGCGGTGGTAGTAGTCACTCAGTGCGGAGCGTTGGCGGTAAAATCAGCTACTTGGCGGTGCAGTTCTTTACTAAGACACCGGAGGAGCAGAATATGGGTATATGTAGAATCTGTGGGCAGAAAGTGAAGCGTGGCCAGGGAGCTAACGGTGGCACCATGGCCTTGCATCAACAAATGCAGCATCACCATTCGGTGGCCTAGGAGAAACGTGGCTCAAATGTGGTGGTCCATCCTGCTGCTGCAGCAACAGCAGCAGCGACCAGTGGCACGCATGACATCGCAGTGGAGAAGCTGTCCTGCCAGGCCAATAGTGTGGGCATCAAGGGGGGAGTGTTCAGTGCGGCGGGGGCAATCATTTCCCCAAAAGGGGAACCCGCTTGTCCACGGGAATGTGGAACGACTGACCTTTGTCAAGATGAATCAGGCGTGGATCGGCCAGGATTTCCACACACCAATGCCCTAGGCGTCAGACTACATCAGCCATGACGCCTCACCCAAACTGTGACTAATGAGTCTGGATTCAAACTACCTGCCTCAGCCACTATTCTGATGTCGCCACCCGCCTGATGCCACCATTGTCACAATTTCTCCATGTGCCTACCACCATCTTTACCAGGGACTGGTATTGCCACCCACCTCCACACTCTGTCATTGTGCCACTCTCTGACCTGAAGCTGCTGCTGCTGTTGCTGCCATCGCCTCCACTCTCTGTCATTGTGCCACTCTGTGGCCTACTACTGCTTTGCCACCTCCAGAATTTGTCATTGTGCCACTGTCTGACCTCATGCTGCTGCTGTGGCTGCTGCCGTGACCTCCAAACTCTGTCATGGTGCCACTGTCTGACCTCATTCTGCTGATGTGGCTGCTGCCGTGACCTCCACATTGTGTCATTGTGCCACTCTGTGGCCTACTCCTGTTTTTGCCACCGCCAGCATGTTATTGTGCCACTGTCTGACCTCATGCTGCTGTGGCTGCTGCCGTCTCCTCCACACCCTGTCACTGTTGTTGCCACCTGAGCCCTCAGCTTGTTTTTTTCCAGCTTTCGCTGCCATGACTTTATCAGGCTGCATTCCCGCTTCAGTTTTTTGGTCAGTTTTGCCCTCTTAGGTGCCCAGGGAATTTTTTTAGTGAACGATTCTAAGAGCGGCGGCAGTTTATATGCGTGTTCATTTCTAAAAAACAAACCTTGTTATGAAGACCAAACCAAGCTCCCTCTGCATATTTAAGCATGGCACAACGTTCTACAGCACCCTGCAGGCTCTGTGCAGCCTGGAAATAGCTGTTTTTTTGACGCAGTTCGTCCCGAAGTAATTCGAACCGAAACAAATTTTGTCGGGAAATTCGGCGAAGTCACCGAATCGAATTTTTGAGAACTTCGCCCATCTCTACTTATGGTACAAGCTCTTATGGTCATTCATACACTCTCTGTTTACTACCTTCTTCCAAACATCTGCCTGACTGCTCACTAAAATAGACGAGCCACTGTGTATCATTACCCTGGGGCTTTTCTGCATTCTGGAGGTGAAATTTCAAAATGTCACTTTTTTTTGCAGATTTTCAGTTTTTTATCCATTATTCACAAGCACACTGTATATGTGACCAGGAAAATGCAACTTAATATTGAGTCCCCAGATCCCGCCATTTTCAGAGATATCTCATATGTGGCCCTAGTGCGCTTTTTGCCTCAACCACAAGCCTCAGAATAGGAGTAGCACTTATCGGACTCTGGGGTCTCATTTTCAATACGATTTTATTTAGGTGCAATTTCAGGTTTGCGGACACCCTAAGGTGCTAAAACTTAATAAACACCCTTAAAAAGACCCCTTATTGGAAACTAAACCCCTTAAGGAATATATTCAGAGTGGCAGTGAGTATATTGACCCCACAGGTGTTTCAAAAATTTTACCTGTCATTTTAGCTGAAAATGTATAATTGTTTACAATGAATCCTGAAAAAAATGCACCCCAAATTTTGTAGCACAATTTCTCCCAAGTTCGGTAATGCTCTACTGTATATGTGAGTGTAAACTGCTGTTTGGGTGCATGGAAAGGTGTACAAGGGAGGGAGCGCTATTTGGCTTTTGGGTGCCATGTCTCACTTGTAACGGCCCTATAGTACCAGAACAGGTGGAACCTTCCAGAAGTCACCCCATTTTAGTTTCAACACCCCTCATGAATCTTATAAAGGGGTATATTGTGCATTTAGGGTCCACAGGTGTTCCATATTTTTTTTAGTATTTGGCCATGAAAATGGGGGAAGCAACGCAATTCTGACATTGTTTTTTGGGCTCTAATTTTAAAGAATACGCCATGTATAAATGACATAATAACTTTACGATGCGGGTTGGTGCAATTACAATGATATAAACTGTATATATTTTTTTATGTTTTATTAATTTTACACAATAGAAATGCGTTTATAAATTTTTTTTGTTTTTATGTCGTCATAGTCTGAGAGCCATAACTTTTTTATTTTTTCTTTATTCAGAGCTGATTATGGGCTTGTTTTTTGAGGGATTAGTTGTCGTTTTTATTGGTACCATTATAGCGTGCATTTAACGCTTTGATCACTTTGTATTAAGGCTTTTGTGAGGCGTTTTTTAAACAGCTGTCACCGTGTGATATAAATAATAACTTACATGTTTTATTGCTTTTAAACAATAAAAAACACTTATTCAAAAAGGAAAACACGTTTTTGCATCGCTACAGTCTGAGAGGCATAACTTTTTTTATTTTTCTGTGTACGGAGATGTGTAAGGGCTTCTTTTTGTGGGATGTTTTGTTCTTTTTATTGGTATCACCTTTAGGGGGACAAAGAATTTTTGATTGGTTTTAAATCCATTTTTGGAAGGCAGGGTAAATAAAATACTGCTATCCTAGTATTGTTTTTTATTTTATTTTTAACAGGGCTCACCATGCACTAAACTTGACAAGTTTGTTTTACTCCCTGGCTTGAGACAATTATGGCGATACCCAATTTAGATAATTTTTTTTATGTTGTAGCGCTTTTAAAAAAAAGTGTTTTATTGTATTAAACAATATTTATGCATCACTATCTTCTGATAGACATAACTTTTTTCATTTTTCCATATACAGAGCTGACTAAGGGCTTTTTTGCAGGATGGTTCCAATTCCGTGTTTTTTTTTTACGGTGTTCACAGTGCGGGTTAATTAACATGACTGATATATAGGGAAGGTCATTACATTCGCAGCAATATCAAATGATTACTTTTAGAGATGAGTGAATTTCTCAAAAATTCGATTTGCCACGTTCGTCGAATATTGCACCAAAATTATTTTCGACCCAAATTTATTCACAGCAAATCGCGTTAAAAAACAGCTATTTCCTGGCTGTGGAGAGCATGTAGGGTGTTTTAGAACATTGCGTCATGCTCAAATATGCATGGTTTCGTCTTCATACAATGCTGTGTTTTGGTATGACACGCAGATGACAGCCGCCGCTCTTAGAATCACTTCACACTTTACCTGTCTGGGCAGTTACAGGGGCAAAACTGACCAAATAACTGAAGTGGGAACACAGCCTGACAAGGTAAGGGCCAAGCTGAGGGCCAAGATCCTACTATAGCGTCAAAGAGCGCACTCCTTTTACACGGACAACAGATGATTCCACAGATTATGATAGAACCTGTTCTGTTAAACACTGATACAAGTAAGGCCCCGACCACCCTCCCCCACAAAAAAAAAAAGTGAAGAGGGTGTTGGCAGTAAATTTGCGTTAACGTCACTGATCATGTTGCCCTTCCTTTCATCCGTCAGTGTCCGCTTTCAATCGGTCAATAATCCATCAGCATTGCCAAAGCCAAAAACAAACATTAGTTGATCCAAAACAGAGATGACCACTAAATGGGATATTTGCATGTCTTCTGTGTTCTGTATCCACTCTTGCTTTTGGCTACCTAATCATCAGATAATCCTGATCCATTTAAATCCTTCTGACAGATTAAAAGAGGGAAAAACCAAGCAACGTCACAGAGTGGTGGAGAGTGGAAACAGCATTAGGAAACCACAGGGTGTTCGAGTTAAACAGTGTTCAGTTGGCAGCAGCATGAGTAGGCCACAGAGTGGCACAGTCACAGAGTGTGGAGGTGGCAGCAACATCACTAGACCAGAGAGTGGCAAATGACAGGTTGAGAAGGTGGCAGCAACATCAGTAGGCCACGGAGAGGCAAATGACAGGTCGAGAAGGTGGCAGCAACAACCGTAGGCCACAGAGTTGCACAATAACAGGTTGAAAATGTGGCAGCAACATCAGTAGGCCACAGAGTGGAACAATGACAGATTGGGGAGGTGGCAGCAACATGAGTAGGCCACAGATTGGCACAATGACAGAGTATGGAGGTGACAGCAACATCAGTAGGCCACAGAGTGGCACAATGAAAGATTGAGGAGGTGATAGCAACACGAATAGGCCACAGAGTGGCACAATGACAGAGTGTGGAGGTGGTAGCAATATCAATAGGCCACAGAGTGGCATAATGACAGAGTGTGGAGGTGGCAGCAGCAGCAACAACAGCAGCAGCATGAGGTCGGAGAGTGGCACAATGACAAATTGAGGAGGTGGCATCAACATGAGTAGGCCACCGAGTGGTACAAAGACACAATGTGGAGGTGGCAGCAGCACGAGTAGGACACAGATTGGCCCAATGTGTGGAGGTGGGTGGCAATACCAGTCCCTGGTAAAGATAGTGAGAGGCAGATGGAGCAGATGGCAGCAGATGTGTGGCATCAGGCGGGTGGCGGCATCAAAATAGTAGCTGAGGCAGGTAGTCAGAAGAATCCAGACTCATTTCTGAAAGTTTTGGTGAGGCGTCATGGGGTGATCTTTAAACTGATGCATAGGACATTGGTGTGTGGAAATCCTGGCCGATCCACGCCTGATTCATCTTGACAAAGGTAAGTCTCTCCACATTTTGGGTGGACAAGCGAGTTCTCCTTGAGGTAACTTTGACCCCCGCCACACTGAACACCCACTCTGATGCCACACTACTTGGCGAACAGGGCAGCTTCTCCAGTGCAAACTCGGCAAGTTGCGGCCACACATTCAGTTTGACTGCCCAGTAGTCCAGCGGATCTTCTACCTGGGGTGGCAGAATGGTGTCAAAGTAGGCCACCACCTGCTGGTTCAGGGTCTGCTCAAGGTCCTGCTGCTACTCAATACACTCCTCACTAGGCGGGTGAAGGAAGCTGCTCATCAATGACTACAGACTTAGGTTGCTGCTGATAGAGCTGGTACTGCTCCTACCCCCCACTTCCCCACAGCAGTCGCGGCAGTGGTACATGAGCTATAAGGAACCCCCTGGTCATACCTGCCAGAGGATAAACGATGGAGCACATAGGCAGCGGCCAACTTACTACATAGGATTTCTCTAAAGTACATGAGTTTCTCCTCCCTCTCGACAGGTGGAAAGAAGGCTCCCATTTTGGACCAGTAGCGAGGGTCCAAAAGGGTGGAGAGCCAGAAGTCATCCCTGTGCCGGATGGTGACTATTCGACCTGTCACTAGCCCGGAAAATCAGCATGCTGTGGGCCATCTGAGCAAGTGACTCTGAGGTACTCCCTGCCTCCATCCACACTGTATACTGCCACGGTGTGTCTGAGTCATCTGCCTTGTCTTCCTTATCTCCCTCTACCTGCTCTGGCTGCTCCTGCTCTTACTCTCTTGTCACTTGAGTAGAAAAACCACTCATTTTGCTAAACACTGCTTGTGCTCCAATATCCTCCTCTTCCTCCTCCAGTTCAGCCCCCACTGGACTCACATGGCCATGAGATGTAGTCCCACGTCTCTCTAGTCCCCTGACCAGACAGTATTTGCAGCATCTGTTCCAGAATATGAAGCAGTGGAATGAAGTTATTCATCTCATAGTCCTGACGACAAACAAATAACGTGGCCTCCTCAAAGGGCCTGAGTAAACGGCAGGTGTCACGCATGAGCTGCCACTGGCTGACATCAAAATTACACAGGGGAGTACTCCTATCCACTTGGATCATCAAAAAATCGTTAATGGCCTTTCTCTGTTCATAGAGTCGGTCCAACATATGGAGGCTAGAATTCCAATTGGTGGAAACATCGCATATCAGCCTATGTTGGGGGAGGCTTCAGGAAACTTTTGACAACCAGGTTAAACATGTGCGCCATGCAGGATGAATGGATCATCCTTCCTCGGTGCAGCGCGGACAACATGTTCTTTCCATTGTCTGTCACCATGGTTCCGATTTGCAGCTGTCACAGAGAAAGTCACACATTGATTTCGTGTTGCATGATGCGGAGCAGGTCCTCCCCTGTGTGACTTCGTTTGCCGAGGCAAACCAGGTGTAGAACTGTGTAACAACGCTGTGCCCTACACATGTGGTATGATGGAGCAGCACTTAGACTTGTGGAGACTGAGGTGGAGGTGGAGGAGGAGGCGGACATTGGCGCAAGAGCAGCAGTTTGACAACGTGGAGTAGAAAGCGGAGTGTCCCGTCCAAGTTGCTGGTGTTGATGGGCAGGAAGCACATTTATCCAGTGGGCCGTAAAAGACATGTACTGTCCCTGACCGTAGTTACAGATCCACACGTCCGCACTGCCGTGCACCTTGGAAAACACCGACAGGCTCAACGACTGGCCCCTTCTCTTCTCCCTATTTGTGCAGGGCTAGTACTGCCTTTTTGGAAAAGAAATTACGGCTTGGAACTCTCCATCTCGGCTCGGCACAAGCCATTAGTTCTCTGAACGATGCAGAGTCCACCATTTGGAGATGGAGGGACTACAGTACCAACAACTTGGAAAGGAGCACGGTCAGCTTCTGCATCTTAGGATGGTTGGACGCATACAGTTGTCTCTTGGCAATCGCCTCGTTGAACGACTGCTGGCGCCATGAGTAGCGAGTAGCAGGAGCATCTGGACCGGGAGATGATGGCAAAGAGAAACAACTCTCTCCGGCAGAGGTGGTGGAGCCTTGACTGGCTGAAATGGCATGCGTGCCAATAGGTGCCGTTGCTGTTGCTGCAGCAGCAGGGTGGACCACCACATCTGAGACACGTTTCTCCCAGGCAACTGGATGGTGATGCTGCATGTGTTGACACAGGGCCATGGTGCCAACGTTAACTCCCTGGCCACGCTTTAATTTCTGCCCACAGATTCCACATATACACATGTTGGGCTCCTCCGGTGTCTTAGCAAAAAAACTGCCACACCGCTGAGCAGGTGATTTTACCGCCAACGCTCCTCACTGAGTGACTACTACTGCCGCTTCCTCGGTGAGCCCCTGTGCCGCTACTTTCTTGGACCTGTATGGCTGTTTGGCTCCCGACTTCGCTCTGCTGCCACCCTGCTGACTCATGGCCACACTACCGACATGCTGGCTGCGCTGGCTGTCTGTGTTTGTCTGTCACTGCTATGCTTCTCAACGGTCTCAGTATGCAGAGCCTGACTGCTTGCAACAAAACCACCCATGCCACTCTCCACATCAATACTTTCCCACCTACTGCAAGAAGCAGCGGATGTCTGCCCCACCTCTTCGCTGCCAAGTACCTGCTGACTGTCCTCAAAGAGTTCGTCCTCGTTGTATAGTGGTGCTGAGCCTAGACCCCATAGTAGTTCTCTGGCTGAGGGATCCGAACGGTGCAGAGGCAGGTTGAAGTCAGGTGAGGGCCGCTGCTCCCAGGCCATGCCAACTAAGGGTTGTGTCTGACGAACCCACCGACTCTTGGCTGGGGTTGTCAGACGTCATCTGGGAGGAAGTGGATGACCTAGTCAACCAATCAAGAACCCTTGGGTTGCTGGTCAACACATGGCCGCTAAATGACACCGGCAGGTCTGGCCTCACTGAGTCACCCCTGCTGCGACGTCCCCTTACTGTGCTGCGACCTGTGCCTGCTCTAGGAACGTTTGTGCCACTGCCACTGTTATGTGAAGGGCCTGGCACCTCTCTTTCTTACATAATGTTTGATAAAAAAATTAAAGACTCTGAATATTGAAGAAATCAGTCTATTATAAACACACACACTGAATTTTAGTCCAAATTACTCCACAATCAAGAGGTTAAATTAAGCCTTGGGTATGAAATACCCTACGGAACAACCAGATGTAATTTAGGCGTATATGGGACAAAAATATACAGACACCCTGTATTTTATTCCAAATTACCCCACAATCAAGAGGTTAAATTAAGCCTTGAATATGAAATACCCTACAGAACAACCAGATGGAATTTAGGCATGTATGGGGCAGAAGTACACCCACCCTGGATTTTAAGGGGAATACTCCACAAACTAAAGCAAAATAATATCGCTGGTTGAGTAACAAGTGTGTATATGACATACACTTGTAAAGGTCTTTCACTCCAGTAGCTGAAAAAACAAGTTTCTTGGCTAAAGAGTGCAATATAGTGCAGCAGCAGCAACAGCAAGATGCTTATTGACAGAAATCACAGTGAGACGTGTGAGAATGTAACATGGCGTTCGTATTTATAGGGCTGTGATGTCACAGAAGCCCGCTGGTTGCTGATTGGCTTCATGTCTGCACATGTCATTGATGGTGTTCCTTTCCTCCTCCTAGAGATCTCTGCCCCATGTCACGCCATGTTCTCACGGCTATTTTATTAAAAAAGACGATTCGTTCCCGTGAAGTAACATAAACTTCGGCTTCGTGCAGAACCGAAGTTTTCCTGAAATTCTAAACGAATTCCACTTCGTTAGAATCGATTCGCCCATCTCTACAGGAGACAACTAACTGTTGAGGCATAGAAAAGGTATTACTTCCAAAATGGTGACATAAAGAATCCCAATTTTATGTAACCTTAAATGTCACAAATGTCCTAGGACAATAGATGTAGCAATTTGTAAATGTTCCCTTTTATTTGGACTCTAGAAAAATGTTTAAAGTAAGTTTTGTGTTATTAAGACACAAATTCAATATTTCCTCTTGTATGTCAGAGCTCAAAAAATTTATTTTTCCAGTTCTGTTGAGTTCCAAACCCATTTTTAGGATTATAGATTATAATAATGATCTTATTTTGACTAGTAACACCTACAACTGTACTCACACATGCAGTTTTGTTGCAGGTTGAATACATCCCTAAGTGAAAATGGACTAATTGTGCCTGAAGTGTCAGTACTTTGTGTGGCAACCATTATTTTTCAGCACTGCCTTAACTCTTTTGGTCATGGAATTCATTAGAGATTCACAGGTTGCCACTGGAATTACTGAAAGTAAAGTCATTTGACGGGGTTTATGAGTTTTATCAAGGAGGCACACTGTGTGGTCTTTTTTAGCCAAAAATGTTTCTGGAGGCTCAAATTTATACATATATATATATAAATATTATATAATATATATATATATATATATATATATATAGTGAGCTTTAGTGGCTCTGGGATCTTGGCACACGTGTGTTTTCAGGCAGAGACAGATCTTCGGGTGCAAAAATACAGGGCCTCTGTATTTTATTTAAGCAGCAAACAAAAACAACAAGTGCAAGGCATGCACCGACATAAACAAAACAACCGCCTGCCCTCGGGGCTCTAACTAACAAAGGACCAACTTACTATCAGCTTGTAAGTTTCCTGCGGATCTCCAGCGTGTCCCCTCTCCAGACTTAAAGGTAACCCTGGGAGTTGTAGTCTCCTCCAGTCAGCTTCCCTGCTGACTTATATATTCCAGGTAAAACCTGGAGTGGAACCTCGGGGAGTGGATCCATGGGGATGACACCCACCCTGCTCTATGCTCACTCCCAATGAAAGGCCGACCCGGGAATGGCTGAAAGCCATGCTAACATTAAACTTTTAAACATATGTCGACGTCTATATTGTCGACACCTATCTAATATTGGCCTTTCATTCCCCCGAGGGCTCCTTACCTTGGGGGCATGTTTCCGGGACATTTGAAGGCGCATGCAAGGACTCGGGCCCGGGGATATATACACCGTTATAACCCTTCCTGCTTTTGAAACCCTTTAAACATATCCCCCCCCTCTCCCAAAACCCGTGGGGCGGAGCACCTTGTGCCCCGAAACTGTGCAACCCTAGACAACGCTCTGCGTTTGCCTGCTGGGACCCAGACGGTGTTCCACACAGAATTTTGAAGTTCTGCAAAACCCCAGGAACCACCGGGTCACCCTTGCGTTCTTCCCTTTGTTTTGGGCCAAATCCATTTCAATGGGAGTGATCTGTGATCACCTTAAATTGCCCCCCCCACAGATAATATCGAAGTGACTCAATGGCCCACTTCGGGGCCCAGACATTCCCTCTCCACAATGACATAATTTTTCTCAGCCGCCGACAACTTCCAGCTGAGGTACACGATTGGGTGCTCTTCCCCGTTAATCCTTTGGGATAAGACTGCCCCTAAGCCTACTTCTGAGGCATCTGTCTCCCAACGGGAAATTTCTTCCCTTTTAGGTGGATGATCAGAAACAGGCCTCTTACTAGAACCCCTTAAGTTTTTGGAAGGCTTGTTCGGCCTCAGGACTCCACTTTAACCATGGTGGACTTCGCTCCCTTGGTGAGGTCTGTTAGAGGAGCAGCTATTGAGGCAAAGCCTGGCACAAACCTCCTGTAATAGCCTGAAATTGCCCAGGAAGGCTCTAACCTCTTTTGGGACACCGTTGAGGCCAATTCCTAATGCTTCAAGTTATCTACTTGGGGTTTGATGACACCTCGCCGATGTTGTAGCCGAGGTAGCGAGCCCTTCTAGCCCTATCGCGCATTTCTGGGGATTGGCTTTTAAAAGCCCAGCGGCCCCTATCGCGTCTAGGCTGCTTGAAACCTTAGCCAGATGCGAATCCCAATCAGCACTATAAAATCACCACATCATCCAGGTATGCGGCTGCATACTTTTTATGCAGCTGCAGGTTTGATGTCCATTAGCCTCTGGAAGGTCGCAGGAGCCCCATGTAACCCAAAGGGAAGGACTACATACTGGAAGTGTCCCTCTGGGTAGAAAATTGCTGTTTTTTCCCTGGCCTCATCTTGAGGGGAACCTCCCAATACCCTTTGGTGAGGTCAAAGGGTGGTCATATACCTCCAGGCCCCAACCTCCTCGATCAGCTCATCGACCCTTGGCATGTGTGAGCTTTAAAATTTTAGAGATCTCATTCAACTTGCGGAAATCGTTACAGAACCGCAAGCTACCATCCAGCTTAGGAATGATCATAATTGGGCTCGACCACCCACTTTGGGACTTCTCTATGACCCCTAAGGCTAACATTTTCCTCACCTCTTCTGATATGGCTTGCCTCTGGGCTTCCGGTACCCTTTTATGGTCTTAACCGTCCCTTTTGACCGGGCTCGGTGACAATGTCTGTTAATGACGTCTGTTCCGGCACCAGGCTACCCAGAGAAAAACCCCTCGGATCCTTTGTAGGAATTCCCTGACCTCCTTGCCTCTGGACCTCTGACAAGGATTCTGAGATATGAACAGGGGGTATCCCCTTGTTTTTGACCTCCCTGAGCTCCTTTGCAGCCACCAGATTTTTCTCGGTCCTTCCAGGGTTTTGATGAGGTTGACTTTGATATATTTGGTAGGGCTTTCTTTTCCCTGGCTGGAAAACCTTGTAGTTCACCTCACCTACCCTTTAGCAAAATTTCATAAGGGCCTTGCCACTTGGCTAGAAATTTGCTCTCTACTGTGGGGACAAGTACGGTACCCTGTCCCCGGCTAAAAAGGATCTGACCCTTGCGGTCCTGTTGTAAACTCTGGCCTGTGCCTCCTGGGCCTGCTGCATGTTTTCCCTACAATGGGCATAACAGCCGTGATCCTGCCTGCATTTCGGCTATATGCTCGATGACACTCCTGTAAGGGGTTTCCTCTTTTTTCCCAGGTCTCCCGGGCTATGTCCAGGAGCCCTGGGGGGATGTCCCCATACAGCAGCTCGAATGGAGAGAATCCCGAAAGACGCTGTGGCACTTCCCGGATGGAAAACATCAGATAGGCAACAGGCAATCCCAACCCTCCCATCCTTGTCCCACCTTTCTTAACATCCCTTTTAAAGGTCTTATTGAAAACGCTCTACCAGACCGTGGGTCTGGGGATGGTACACGGAGGTGCGCAGGTGGGTAATTTTTAGCAGGCGACACAGTTCTTTGGTCACTTTGGACATGAATGGAGTGCCCTGATTCGGTCAGGATCTCCTTTGGGATCCCAGTACGGGTGAATTTGGTGGAACAGTTCCCTAGCTATCCCTTTGGAGGAGGTTTTCTGTGGGGTATGGCCTCTGGGTACGGGTGGAATAATCCAGTACCATAGGATATGCTGATGTCCTCTGCCGTTTAGGGAGGGTCCTAACCCGATCCCTGCCAATCCGTTCGAAGGGCACCTCGATGATGGGCAGGGGAACCAGCGGGCTCCGGAGAATGGGGTCTAGGGGCGTTGGGCCTGACACTCTGGACAGGACTGACAGAACTCTTCCACTGCCTTAAGATGCCCGGGCCAGTAAAAGTTCCGCTCCACCCGTTCCCTAGTTTTCTCCGCGCCCAAGTGTTTCCCCCCAAGACATGGGAATGGGCTAATTCCAAACCAATACGGACATGGGATCCGGGGTACCACCAACTGCTCTAAACCCCCTCGGTTTTGGGGTCCTTTTCACCTGTACAGAGGGTTATCTGTACGGTGAAGTGAGGTACACCAACTCCTCCCTGGTTCCTGGATTTACCATCTAAAGACCTTTACGCTTTTCCAGGCGTTCTGCAAATTATGGTCCCTCAATTGTTCCTACCAAAATCCCTCTCGAACCGGGAAGGAGGAGAGTTCCAACTCAGAGGGGGTCTCCTCTGCGTCTTCAGCCAGTACCGAAAATGGAAAAGGTAGCAGTTCTACATTATCACCAGGGCATATGTTATTTACAGGCGGTACCACATCATACATGCATTTATTTTTATTTCCCCATAACCCCAAAACAAGGGGAAATCACATCCGATAATTGCCCATGGGTAAGCTTGCCCCAACGGCCACCTCATGTTGTGTCACCCCACAGGGATTCTCTATGGCAAGTATAGCAGTGGGGTAGTCCTTGGTGTCCCCGTGAATACACACTACCCCTATTCGGCGTGTGTGTAGTTGATCCGGGTTCACCAGCTGTGCTTGCACGAGGGTCACCAACTCCCGAGTCCAGGAGGGGCCCGCACAGAATGTCCATTAACGGTGGACCTGCACTCTCTACGGTCCACCCCAGCCGCAACCCTTGTGGAGTAAGATGGCCGGGCAAACCAGGAAGTACGCCTCCCCAACCCACAAATTCCATGGGTTCTTCTCCCCCCCCGGGGAACGCGCAGCCACATGACCTAGTCCTTGGCACCGCCAGCAGATTATGGGGTCCCGGTTTAGGAACGTGGTCCCTTTTTGGGGTGGGTGGCCTCTCCCCCCTTCCACTTAACCGTGACCCCTCCTTGGGACAGGAACAGTCTTAACCGCGGTTGGGGGTCTGCGGACTCCTCTGGGGGTTGTGCACCTGCAGAATTCTTCCGTGGCGCTGTATCTCTCCACCACCGCGACCAGTTCATCCAACACTTTTGGGGTCTGTGTAGCCCACGCACTGCTGGAGCCTGACGGAAGGGCCCGCATGAAACGGTCACAGACCACCCGTTCGACCACCTGGGCTGGGGTGAGAGTGTCCGGCTGCAGCCACTTGTTGGGAAGGTGGAACAGGTCGTACATTTGGGACCTTGCGAGCTTGTAGGATCAAACTCCAGGGTTGTACTCTCTGGGGCTCCTATGGCCAGGGTGACCCCCAGTCGGGCCAGTATCTCACCACGAGTTTGGCGTAGTCCTTGGCGTCTTGGGCTCTAAGGTCGAAATAGGCCTTTTGTGGTTCGCCCGTTAGGAAGGGGGCCAGGACATCTGCCCACTGGTCCACAGGTAGCGCTCTCTTTCCCTATCCGTTCGAAGGTCCCCAGGTAAGCCTCGGGGTCATCATCCTTGGTCATCTTGCGCAGGGGGCTTTGCACCACCTGGCGGGGCGTTGACTGCACAACCTGTTGACCCCTCTGCCTCACCGCCAAGGCCTGAAGGTGTTGCTGCAGAGTCTGGTTCACCTACTGTTGGTCCTTCACCGTGGCCTGGTGGTCTCAATTAACAGGCGGTTGGTCCCCAGCTTGGGCCCAGATGGTCTCCTCTGCGCCTTCTGCTGACTGCCGCCAAACAGCTGGAGGTTGGCGTTTTTCTTGTATCAGCTGTTTTACCAGCTCGTCCATTTTCACTGACTCGGCGACTGTGCGGTAGCTGCTTTCACCCAGGACATACGTTTCCTTACGCTTTCCCTTTTGTCTCAGGTGTTTATCAGAGTACTGCCCCTCATATGCCCTTCGTATACCTCCACATATGTGAGCTTTAGCGGCTCTGGGATCTTGGCACACGTGTGTTTTCAGGCAGAGACAGAGACAGATCTTCGGGGCAAAAATACAGGGCCTCTGTAATTTTATTAAGCAGCAAACAAAAACAACAAGTGCAAGGCATGCACCGACATAAACAAAACAACCGCCTGGCCCGTCTGGGTTCTAACTAACAAAGGACCAACTTACTATCAGCTTGTAAGTTTCCTGCTGGATCTCCAGCGTGTCTCCTCTCCAGACTTAAAGGTACCTGGGAGTTGTAGTCTCCTCCAGTCAGCTTCCTGCTAACTTATATATTCCAGGTAAACCTGGAGTGGAACCTCGGGAGTGGATCCATGGGAGTGAGCACCCACCCTGCTCTATGCCACTCCCAATGAAAGGCCAACCCGGGAATGGGTTGAAAAGCCATGCAAACATTAAACGTTTAACATATGTCGACAGTCTAACTGTCACACCTAACTAATATTGGCCTTTCATTCCCCAAGGCTCCTACCTTGGGGCATGTTCTGGACATTTGAAGGCGCATGCAAGTTCTGGCCGGGATATTTTACACCGTTATATACCTTCCTGCTGTTGCAACCTTCAATATCATATATTATATATATTATATATATATATATTAATAAGAGAGAGATGGAGAGAGAGAGAGAAGAGAGAAGAGAGAGAGAGAGAGGTATTTAGAAGTGTTAATGATGAGGACAAAGCTCTTTTAATTTACTTACTCTACTTTACCAAGTTACATGTACAGGCTGCAGCTAATCAGAAAGGAGAAGTAGGGAGGGGCTGCAGGCCGAAGGAAAGTCTACTATTTTAGAGTCAGTTTTATAGTTGTTGGTTAATAAGGATCATGTTATTAACTTCTGTTACAGGAGTCAACTACAGTGCTTAACTGGTGTATCTCAAGCCTACCAGGGAAGTTGATTATGGTGGCCCACCCTACAGCTATAGCTTGAGCTTGAATGTATATGCTTCTTATACTCTCCCTCTTGATTTTTGCCTTTTTCTCTCTGCCTCGCTATCTCACCCATGAATGTCTATGCAGTTTAAAAAAACTCCAGGTCTGCCATACTCAGTTGCCCACCGGGGGTTTTGCCTGTCCCCTTGTGGTCCAGTCCGAGCCTGGTCATCTACACATCTTCCAGCAGTGGAGTGGGACAGGCAGAGGCAGAACACCAGCCAAAAGTGTACTCATAGAAAGGAGAAATAAAGACAGACAGAATAAACACAGAAAGTGAGAGTGTGGGAGGGAGCGAGTCAAGAGTTGGTGTTAGAGATGGGCGAATTGATTCTAACGAAGTGGAATTCGTTTAGAATTTCAGGAAAACTTCGATTCTGAACGAAGTCGAAGTTTGGGGTGATTCGCGGGAACGAAGCGTGTTTTTAATTGATAAAATGGCTGCGAGCATATGGCGTTACATGGGGAAAAAAAGAAGTCTGGGAGAAAGACTACATGACATGTGCAGAGATGAAGCCAATCAGAGACCGGCGGGATTCTTTGACGTCACCGCACTATATAAGTCTGGGTGCGACGCTGGCAGCTCACATCGCTCTCACTGTGCTGAATAAGGAAGGTTCTGCCGCTGCTGCTTATGATATCTCATACTAAAGAACTCACTTTTATACAGTGATTTTTGGGGGGTGTCACAGCTTGTCTCAGAGACTGCTTCTCTTACGTTCTAATTCTGATTTTGTTGGGTATTGGAATTGAAGTCCAGTGTGCATCCAATTCAGCTGCATATATATTTTAATGCTATCTGCTCAGTTCTTTAACACATTGAAAATCCAAGGGTTATCTAAGCCTGTTGCTGTTGTATTCAGTTAAAGAAACAGCATTTTTAAAATCCAAAACAATTTAAATTTTTTTGGTTGCTAAATTTCCCTTTTGCTCAATTTAATCCGGGGGTTAAATTTAAAAGTGTTTTTTTCCCTGTTTTTGGGGGCACTAAAAAAAAACATTTTTTTTTTCCCCAACCGCCAAAGAAAGAAATTTTTGGCTGTAGCATAATTCATATCCGGGGTTTAATTACCGAGTTTTTCTTTTTGTTGGGGTTTCCGTAAAAAAAAAACCCGTTTTAAAAACCCCTTGCAAAGCTGGTAATTTTTTGGGAAAGCACTTTTTCTTTTCCCAAATTTTAAACCATCCAATTTTTAAAACTAAGTATTTTTTCCTGCAATGTTTTTAAATTTAAAAAGGAAAAGGGTTCTTTTTCACCGAAAAGGGAAAAAATTTTTCCCTGAAAGCATAATTCTTATCCGAAGGTTAATTACGAGTTTTTCTGTTGTTTTTTCCGTAAAATACACGCTTTTTTTAACCCCCCCTAAAAAAGTTTGGAAAATTGTTGGCAGCAAAATTTCTTTTCCCGAAATTTACACCCAAAGGGTTTTAAACTAAGTATTTTTTTTTGCAGTTGAAATTCAGTAAAAAAAAAAAAGGGTTTTTTAAAATTTAAACCGCCAAAAAAGGGAAATTTTGCCTTTATTTTAAATTTCCAAAACCCGGGAAGGGAAAAATTTTAAAACGAGTTTTTTCTGTTCTTGTTTCCATAAAATAACGCCGTTTTAAACCCCCACTACAAAGCTGGTAATTTTTGGGCAGCAAAATTATTTTGGGGCAATTTACATCCAAAAATTCTTAGCATAATTTATACCCAAAGGGGGATAATTAACCCGTTTTTTTTTTTTATATTCAGAAAAATACAAAATTTTTTTAAAAGGGGCACAAACAAGTATATTTTTCCTCCCCATTTGGGGGACCGAAATTTTATACCCAAAGGGGTTCACCCCAAGCTTTTTTAGGGGGTTAAATTTTAAAGACAAATACGGGGTTTTGTTTTTATCATATACAAAAACTTCATCAAACAAGTCTTAATTTTAGAAAAAAAACAGAAAGTCAGACAGAAAAGGGGGAAAGGCTCTGCGGTACGGGTGGCAAAAACCCTTTCCTGGGGGTGGCTTGGGGCCCAGCACAGAAAGGGGGGAATGTCACACGGGGTTCCGCGGGGGTGAGGCCAGAATTGCCGCTTTTCATCTAGCGTTTGTTGTTGTTCAGCAACCCAATGGTTCTTAAATTGGTTGACTAGGCCCATCCATTTTCCCTCCCAATGCCCTCTGAAAACCCCCACCAAGAGTCGGGGTTTTGGACAAAAAAACCTTTTTGGGGCTTTGGCCCTAAAGGGCGGGCAGCGCCCTCACGTGTCCTCAACCCCCTCTGTCCCACCCCGGTTCCCACAGGCCCAGATTTCTACTATGTGGCCCTGGGCTCGGGGCCACTAAAAAACAGCGAGGATGAAAAAATTTTGGGAGGGGGGGCAGTCAGCAGCTACTTGGCAGTGAAGAAATGGGGCCAAATTTATCCCCTGCTTCTTGCATTAGGCGGGCAAAGCATAGATGTGGAGAGTGGAAAGGGGGAGGTCATGTTGTGAGGGGTCACCCTCTGCTTTCCAAACCGGGTTTTAGGGCGGGGCATGACGATAAACACAAATCATGATGATTACCGGGACCGCATTCGGGAGCCGGGTGAAAAAGGGGTTTTTAAACCCATCGCGAGAAGAGGCTAAACCCTTTTTAAATCAGGCGGGGGGGGCGGACCCAGAAACGTGGGTTTTTGGGGGCCCGTGATTCAGCAGAAAGAAAGAAATTTGTGAGGTCGGGAAACCAAAGCGGCCCCCCTTTGGAATTCCCCTTTCCAAATTTTTTGGATCGACTGTATGAAAAGAAAAAGGGCCCATTAACGTTTTTTTGTAAACCAGGGGGAAAGGAGTACCCCCCCCTGTGAAACCCTTTTGATGTCAGCAGTGCCCGCTCAGGGCGTAAACACCTGCCGTTTGCTGGGGCCCCATTCAAAGAGGTGACTTATTTGTCAGTCCCCAAAGGCCCCTACGGAATGAAATAAAGTCTTCCACCCTTTCCCAATTCCGGAACAATACTGAAAAAATGTCGGGGCAGGGGGACTGGGGGACGTGGCACTACATCTTGCGGCCACCGGAGCCCCGGGGTTGGGACTGGAAAATGGAGGGGGAAAGGAGGACAATGGACAAAAAGAAATTGTCGGGTGAAATATGGTTTTTCTCCCCAAAGGTTTACAAAGAGGAGGAGCAGGAGCAGCTGGGGGAGGAGATGGAGATGGGGAAGATAAAGGCCCAGATGACTCGCAAAGCCCCGGTGGCAGAAATAAAAGTGGAATGGGGGCAGGGATTCCCTCAGAGCCCCATTTTGGGGGCGGGTGGCCCTCCCCCTGCTGATTTTTGCCTGCTATTACAGTCAATATCCCCAAAACCCAGAGGGATATTTTTGGCTCTAACCCCCCTTTTGCCCCCTCGCCCCCGGTCCAAAATGGGACCCTTTTTTTTCCCACGCTGAGGGGGGGAAACAATCTCAAATACTATGGGGAAAACCTCCTATCAGTTGGCCGCGGGCCTATTTGCGGCATCGTCCCTCCTCAAAACGGGTTCTGAGGGGGGGGTTCTTCTGCGCTCCCTTACTACTGCCGGGGCTGCTGGGGGAAAATTTGGGGGGTGGGAAAGGCAGAAACCAGCTCTATCACAGCAAACCTAAGCGGGAGTCACTGATGACCCAGTTTTCCTTTCACCCCCCCTATGAGGGGGGAAGTCACCACAGCAGCAGCAGCAGGCCCTGGACCCAGCCCCCTAAAAACCAACAGGGGGTTTGGCCTACTTGGACAGACTCGCCACCCCCCCCCAGTTTTAAAACCCCCGCTGGACAAATGGGCACCAAACTGGATGTTTTGGCCGAAACCTTGCCGATTTTTGCAGTGGAAAAGCGTCCTCCCCGGGCCAGTATTGGGGCACAGAGCGGGGGGTTTCAGTGCGGGGGGGCCCAAACCCATTAACCCCCAAGGAAACTCGTTTTGCCCAAAGGGAAAAAGTGGAACGACTGACCTTTGTCAAAAATAAAATCTTTTTTGGGGAACGGAAAGGTTTTTCCCACACAAAAATTTCCGGGAAATCGGGTTTTACATCGGGCCCAAAAACGCCTCCCCAAAGCAAATAAAGAAATAAAGTCGGGATTCAAAGAAACCTGCCCCCAGCCACTTTTCCCTATCCGCCAACCCTCGATCCACACATCTGCTGACAGTTTTCTCCATCGCCACCAACCATTTTAAACCCGGGGACTGGTTTTTTGCCACCACCCTCCACACCCCGGCCATTGTGCCTTTTTATAAACCTCATGCTGTTTGCTGCGCTAGCTTTTTGTTTGCTGCTGGGTCACCCCACACCCTGTCATCATCCAGCCCTCTGACCTCAGGGCTGCGCGGGCTGTTGTTGCTCTGCGGTCACCTCCAAACCCTACTTTGTGCAACCCCTTTTGACATCATCCCTGTCTGCTGCCTTTGTCAAGTCGTAATTTAAAGGGAAAAAAAAACCATAAAAAAGCCCTTTTTTCATCATTACATTTTTTATTAACCCTCTTCAGATATTTGTTAAACTCTTTTTTACTGCTATAAAATCCTTTTTCAACCCTATCAGTTTATATCTCACAAAAGCTTTCCTTGATGAAAGTGCCCCTGCTAAAACCCAAGAAATTAAAGGGCCTTCCTCCTCCCCCCAGACAATACAGACATTTGGGGAAATTTTGTCAAAACAGCTAAGGGTTTCCCAACGACATGCAAATTAAACTTGTCTTTTTAGAAAACCAAAAAATTAACCAACCCAAGTAGTGAAAAAATTTAGCTGTGTTTAAAAAAGGGTTCAAATTTGGAATGAAATTTTACGGTGTTTAAAAAACCAAATTTTTAAAGGCCCCCAGCCAAGCGTATGGTCATACTTCTCAAGCTCCGGCTCCCGGGAAAGCAATAATAATAATAAAATTCAATTAGGAGGAAATTTTAATTGGATAAGGATTGGAACAAAGAGTTTTTTCCCCACACCTGTTTTAAAAATTTAATCCTTGACAGTGGTCCCGGGTGCTCTCAAAAAAACCCCCGAGGGAGTATCCGGGGGGAGGGCTAAACGCCTTACCACCCGCCCTGCCCCGGTCCTGGAGTGCCCGAATCATTTGGGGGCCTGATCAACCCCACAGAACCCGGGTTTAATTTTTCACTGTTTTTTTTTTAAAAAATCAGTGACTTATCTGTTTTTTTCGGGGCATTCTAGTGAAATTTTTTTTGGGGGTGGGGCCCCCTCTCTTAAGGGGACCCTGTGTAAATGTTCAGGGGTGGCCCCCAGGGGTGGCTCTGGTACATGTATGCGATGCCTTTAAACGGGTACCCCCAATTTTAAGGGGCCCCCGCTTTTTTTCTATTTAAAGTATAATTGACTGGAAAGTAAAAATTTTTCCTTTCGTTTTCATAATTTTAGTGTAGGTCAGGACTTGGGGTCCCCGATGGAAAAAAAAATGAGATATCAAGATAAAACGACCCGGGGATGGGGACCCCAAGCCTGTCCCTAAATTATAAACAGTTATATACAAAAAACAGATAAAAACAGATATAGTTATAGACAAACGATTTTGCATTCCCCAAAGAACTGGGGCCCAAATTTCCAAAAACCTGTTAATAGTTTTTAGACAGACATCTAAGAGAAAAGGTTTAAAAGTAGACCATAAAAACCGTTAAAACAAAGATAAAGGTTTTTTTTGATAAGCCTGTTTTTAGACAGAAGATTTGGTTTCTGATAACCGTTTTTAAAAACAGAAAATCTTGGTTTTTTGAAAACCTTTTATAACAGAAAAACTTCATTTTTTTTAGAATTTTGAGATTTTGGGTGCTGACAATCAGACGACATTGATTAGTGTTTTTGGGAAAGTACGGGGGGTTTTAATAATTTAACATACCCCGTGTGTTTTAAAATTTTTTCCCGTTTTTAAATTTGGTAAAAAAAATGCATTTAAGGGTTTAAATTTTTTTAAAATTTAAGCTACATACTTGTTTTTCTTTTACACCCGAAAATCCGGGGAAGTGGTTTTAACCTTGGGGGGTTCGAAACAAAGCAACTTTAAGGGGGGGGTTTCAAGGGGTGCTGGCGGGCACATTTTTTTCCCCAGCTCCAAAGGAAACTGAAAAATTTTAGCCTCCCTTTAAAAAGTGCAGTCGAGGGAGTTTTTATCGAAGAGAAAAATAGAAAAATTTTATAAAGAGACTTAAAAAAAAAAGTTAAATTTCGCCTGGGGTAACAGCATAAAAAATGGGGATAAGCTACATGTTTGGGGGAAAAACACTGAAAAAAATAACAATGTCTTGGCAAAGCATAAAATTTCATTGAAACTGAATTTTTATAAAAAAAAAAGATTTGGGGGAAAAGATGGGCGACAAAGTATGAAGCCGCCACGTCGGGGGGGCACCTTTCCGCCCTTTTTTCCCCCCCCGGGGAAATCCCGCGCCCGATTTATGGCCGGGGCCGGGGCGCGCTCCCTACATACAATGTAAAGGTTTCCCCCGGGGCCTCGCCAGGGGTTGTTTGGCGGGAGTGCGGGGCTGAGGGGCGAGCGGCGGGTGCGCCAAAGATTCGATGGGCCCCAGGAGGTTTCACTCATACATGCGGGGGGAAAAGTTTCCCCGCCCCCTCGCCAGTGTGTGGGGCAAAAGTGCGGGACATGGGCGCAGTGCGGGACTTATAAAACCGTGCGGACCTTTCGCTGAAAATCTTTTTCCATGCAGACCGGCTGGAAAAAAGCCCCAGAAAAACAATTTCCCCATTCGGGGGAAATTAATCAAAAATCCCCCTTTCTAAAAACGTTCAACCCTTCTCAGAAAAAGAGCTGAAACCTAAAAAAAAAAAAAAACATAAAACAAAATCACTTTTCCCAAAATCCTAAAATTTAAAAGAATTAGGATATTTGGGAAAATTTCCGGGAAATAAAAGTAATTTAAATTCCCGAAAGCAAATTTTCAAAAGGTCGGCATAAACCGGGCCCAAACGAATAGGAGCAACAGTGAAAACCCTTTTAAAACCCATTGGGGAACATTGACCAATCAGAATCAAAAAGGCGGACCCGTTTTAAAATACGTAAAAAAAGCAAAAAGGGGCTATTGGGTGAGCTAGTTTGGGGGCTTTTGGGTAGCTCGGCCAAAAACAGAAAAGGAGCGACGGGGAAACCCCTTTTAACCTATGGAAAAAACTATTGGGCCAAAACAAATTCAAAGGCGGGAAAAGTTAAAAAAACTGTAAAAAAGCAGAAAAGAGCTGAAAGGGTTTGGGTACGGGGGGTTGGCTACCAGCCAATCAGAGCGCGAGCTATTCTCCCCAATTTTAGTCAATGGGGAGGGTTTGGCCCCCATGCAATCTCGGCTCTCACCCCCGGGCCCTCCGCATGGAGTATTTAATTTAAAAAAAAACATTTTTATTAAGTGTAAAATAAATTTTCTGAAAAAGAGCTTAAACCTTTTATAAAAAAACATTAATAAAAAACCCGAACAACGCATTTGTTTGCCGAGACCACGCAACATAAGGAATTGGGTTATAGAAATTGCCGGGGGAAAAACCCGTAATTCAAATTGTTTTAAACTCTTTTTCATTGGTCCGGCAAAAAACCAGCCCAAACAAAATTTAAAAGCGACAGTGGGCCCATTAAAACCTATGGAGAAATAATTTACCAATTCCCGAATAGGAGCGACAGTGGCCCAAATTTAAACCTATGAAGGAGTTTTTTAACCAATCAGAAAAAGGACGACCAAAACACATTAATCCTATTTGGGGAAGTTTTTTAACAAAAAAAATTTAAAGCGGGGCAGTTCAAAATACAGTAAAAATACAGAAAAGGGGAAACTGATTGTTGAGCTAGCGGTGGCTTGCCCCTTTTCCCCCCAATCAACGCCCAGCTACTTCTCCCAATTTTATCCCAAGGAGAGGAAAGGGGGCAATTTCAAACTCGGCGGGGTAGCGGGGTTTCGGCATTTGGGGTATGAATAAAAAAAATCATTTTTTTTTAAGTGTCAAATTAAACAGATAAACAGCTAAAACCTTTTTGGAAAAAAAAAGCAGTTTTTAAACCCTAAAAAAAAGCTTTTTTTCGCCGGGGGGACCGGGGGCAAAATTGGGAATTTTCAAAAAGAGAAAAATTGCCCGGGAAAAACAGAATTCAAATTTTTTAAAAACCTTTTTTCTGATTGGGCGGCATAAACCAGCCAAACAGGATAAGGGGCGACAGTGGCCCATTATATCCTATGGAGGGGGAATTACCAATCAAATAAGAGCACAGGGACCCCCTTATAACCTATTGGGGAAAAAAAGGGCCAACATATTCAAAGGGGGGGGACAGTTTTTAAAATAAACCCCTCCTATGGGGGGCTAATGCAATCTGAAATAAAACCCGTACATTGCCGAAATCAAATGAAAAAACTACAGAAGTTTCCCGATGTTTATATAAAATTAAAATAATAAGGGGGTTTAACCCCAAAAAAAAAAAAAAAATCAATAAAAATTTATGGGTTTAATTTTTTTATTTTCGTTGCCCCCCATACTATTGAACCATGGGAAAAGAAAATAAAGGGGAAATAAACAGGGTTTTTTGAAATTTTAATTTTTTTTTTTCGGGGGTTACCCACATATTTTTTTATTCATTTTTTATACCAAATCGGGACAACTTCCCGTAGCTTATAATTTGATTTTACGGCAAGTTAAAAAGATTTTTTTTCAGATTGGGATTAAAAAAACCCCCAATAGTGGTCGCCGCTCGCCTCTCCCAATTGGGCCCAAAAAACGGGAACCTTTTTTTAACTTTTGCCAATCACAGAGCCACTCATGAATTTCTTTCCCCATAGAACTCCCATGAGAAAGTAGTTCCCCCCTCTGATATGGCAAAACTGGACGAGCCCCCGCCGCTTCAACCAATCAGCCGTTTTTTTTGCCCCTTTTAAATTTTATTTTTCAAATGTTTCCCCCCTTTTTAAAATGATTGGTTAATTTTTCCCAAAGGTTAAAATGGGACAACGTCCGCTCCATTCTGGAAATTTGGGCAAAACTTTTCATAAAGGGTTTTTAATGGGTCTTTTTCCCCACAAACTGATTGGCGGGGTTCTGCCGACCAAGAGAAAGGGGCTTAAAAAAATTTAAAAAATTTCTGTATTTCCCGGGAAAATTTTCTCTATTTCAATTCCTTTTTGTAGCGGGCCCGGGCTCGGCGACAAAAAGCGTTTTAGGATTTAATTCTTTAAATTTTTAAAAAAAGGTTTCAGCTCTTTACCCGATATTATTTTACACTTAATAAAAATTATTTTTTTATATTCATACCCATGCCGCAAAGGCGCTGAGCGCCGAATTGCATTTTCGCCCATCTCTCCCCCTAGACTACAATGGGAAAAGTAGCTTTGCGCTCCCGATTTTTTTGGGATAGCCAAAACCCCCGCAGCTCAACCAATCAGCTCTTTTTTTGCCCTTTTTTCTGTATTTTTTTGGGAAATGTCCCGCCTTGATTTTTTATTTTGGGTTTAAAAAATTTTCCATAGTCTTTTAATTTGGGGCCCTGTCGCTCCTATTTTGAAATTTGGGCCCAGATAGCCAGCCCCCTAGCTCAGCCAATCAGCTCTTTTCTGCATTTTTTAAAATGTATTTTTTAACTGCCCCCCGTTGAATTTTGATTTTGGGCCAAATTCGTTCTCCAAGGTTTTTTAAATTGGGGTTTACTGTCCCCCGCTCCTATTCTGATTGGGGGGGTTTCTGGCCCCACCAATTTAGAAAATTTTCAAATTTGAAATTTTCTGAATTTTCCCTCAATTTCCAATCCGAAATTTTGAATTTCCGTTTTAATTTTTGGAAAAAGATTTTTTTTTATTATTTTTATTTTTGAGGTTTTACTCTTTTCTTAACAATGTTTTTCCCCCCCCCTTTTTAAAGGCGATTTTTTCGGAATCATAAACCCCCGGGTGGGAAAGGAGTCCCCAGATTTCTGTTCCCCCGATCTTCTATCTGCTGGGCCCCATGTTCCGATCTTTTCTTCACTTCGCCTCCGGGCCCCCACCCTTTAGACCCAAAATCAAAATAGGGCCCGCTTTCGGGGGCTGCAGAAACGCTGCATTGCGCCGCACTTTGCCGACTCCCATTGAAAAATGCCTCGGGGTTTTCGAGGCGGGCCGCGTCCCCGCCCCGGAAAAGCCAAAACCGCGCCCAACTTGGGGCCCATTGCCCGCCCCTTCATGCGGGGCGCAGCTTGAAAATTTGGGGAACGCTGCCCTAAAACTGCATCCCTGCGTTCCCGACAGCGGGATTCCGGCCCGGGGGGCCCCCGGGATACCCAAAAACGGCAAAAAGCCCTTAAAATAAAATTTTCGCCTCATATGTATAAAAGATTTAGTCTGCCCCCAAATTTCCAAAATGGCGAATTCAATGTTGGTGGGAAATGACGTCTCAAATTCCATTAACGCTGAAAGTTCGTAATTGTGGGAGGGAACGTACAACACTGATCACCCTTGATTAAACCCAACTCCTGACCCTCCCGGTATTCTTCCCTTTAGCTCCTTGGGGCCAGAACCCTCCCCTTATTTTTTTTAGCCATTTTTAAAGAAGCCAAAAAATTCTCTGTATCTGGAAAGGCAAAACCCCAAAAACCCCCCCTTTTCATTTCCTTTGGCCCTATATTTAGTCCTAACAAACCAAAAAAACCCGGGAAATTCCCGGGGTTTAAAATTTTAACAGTTTGGCCTTTTTGCTTTCCCCTAAAATTCCAACTCCCCCCTCTCCTCCGTTTCAATTCACTCCTTTTCTAAATAATGTAAACAAAGATATGCAACTGTCAGTGAAATCGTTTTTGCCAGCCCCACCTGCAACATGACAAAACCCCCCCCAACCCACTAAACCCATTTTCCACAGCAAACTGGGACAAATTTTATGTACCCTCCTCATCTTATCCCCCATTCTTTACTTTTTATGATAAAAGGGGGAAAGGAAAATTAGGAGGAGGCCCAAATTTCCATTAGCCCCAGGATACCCAAGCCCCCATCTGCAACCCCAAATTAAAGGACTCCAGTATTTTTCCTATTTCCCCACAGTAAGATGGGCGGGAAATTTAATTTTAACGAAGTGGAAATTCCCTTTGAATTTCAAATAAAAAATTCGGTTTTGGGCCGAAGTCAAAATTTTTGGGGTACTTCGGGGGAACAAGGGGTTTTCTTTTGATTGATAAAATGGCTTGCCCGGGACATGGGGGTTACAAGGGCAAAGCACTCTGGGGGGAAGAAGGGCATAGCCTTCCAAAGAAAAGTGCAGAGAGAAAACCAATCAGAAAACCGGCCCGGGAAAATTTGTGACGTCACCCCCACTAAAATTTAAAACCAGCGCGCCGCTGGGAGCTCACACCCCTCACTGTACGATAGGGAAGGTGCTGCTGCGGGGGATAGCGCTTTTTTGAAGAAAATGATTTTTATTTCGCGAATTTTCCCGTGGGGTTCCTCACTTTTCTCCCGAGACTGTTCTCTGAAAGTTCTATTTCTGGGTTTTTTGGGGGTATTTGGACTGAAACCAGTGTGCCCTCCCCTGGGAAGCTGCCCTATACATTCAATTTTCCAAGTGGGATCTAAGCCAGTTCCTGTTGTA
>JAODAL010050196.1:0-27595 GCA_025379985.1 Phyllomedusa bahiana
TAGCTCCGTAACATGACATCATATGGGCTGTCCAAAATTGTTTAAAGGCATAGTAATCCTAGTCTATGGATACTTTTGAATTTGCAGAAAATAATAAAAATGCCTTAAAAAATCCTCTCTCTAATTATTCTGGCATTTGGCAAATATAAATAATTTTGGTAATCCTAATTGACCTAAAACGTGTAAGGTTTATTCTGATTTCATGTCAGATATTGAGAAAACATGAATATGTGTCTTTTTATATAGTATATGTAAACTTCTGGTTTCAACTGTACATCAAGGAACTGATATGTCGTTCTCTTTCACTTTCTCCATCCGCTCCAGACCTTTATAACGACTTCTCCTGGTCGTGCCTTATACCTGCAGAATTAACCACATAAAAATCTTAGACTTCTCATTTTTCCAGCACCTCCCTAGCTGTTACTCACCTCTGTACAAACATTAGATGGTCCCTCTTCTGATAATAAAAATGAAAACAAAAAAAATCCAGAAACAACAGAAAAAATATGAACTTAAACACTCCCCAACACCAGCCTTCGTTGACAATTTTATTAAAAAAAATAGATGCAATACTGGTCTGATATAGTCCAATGAATCCGTCATAGTCCAAAAGGGAAACCTGTAAAAAAAATAAAAAAAAAAACACCTAAATCCTGCAGATGGGGCATCACTTTAAATAATGCAGAAGGGTGTACCAAAATAGTGTTTTTATTACTTCCCGCCAGGTGCTGGATAGGCCATTCAGCATCTAGGAGAGCAGGGTGACATCCCCCAAAGCAGGCACCCAGAAAAGCTGAGCACCTGCTATAATGCAGAAGGGCGTACAAGTGATCGAGCCTCCTAGTGGTCAAGTACCCTGGGGAAACTGCTTGTATAAGTAAAAGAAAAAAGAAAGTTTTAAAATATAAAAAATATTAAGATTCAAATCACCCTTTTTTCATTTTACAAATAAAAAAATACAAAGTTACACATAATATGGCCATAAAAGTCTGATCTATTAAAATATAACATAATTTTTCTCATATGCTAACACCGTAGAAGAAAAATTCCAAACGCCAAAATGTAATTTTTTTAGTAATTTCACATACCCAAAAAATTAGAACAAAAAATGATCAAAAAGCCCCATGTATCTCAAAATGGTACCAAAAGATCAATAGCCCTCACTCAGGTGCATAGGTTGACGAACAAAAAAGTTATTGTTTATAGAAAATGATGCTGCAGTGCAAATTTAAGAAATAGACAATGTTTTTGTTCTTTTAAAAGTACTAAAACATAACAAAAACTTTACATATTTGGTATCAGTGGAATTATACAGACCTGCAGAATACAAATAACATATCTTTTATACCGAACAGTGATCTCCATAAAAACAAAACCCCCAGAAATATGGTACAATTAAATTTTTTTCACATTCCAATGATTTTTTGGGGGGTTTTCCAGTACATTATATGGTTAAGCCAATAGCACCATTTAAAAGTACATCTTGTCCTGCAAAAAAACAAGCCCTCATATGTCTATGAAGTTATGGCTCTTGGAAGGCGGGGAGGAAAAAAATGAAGAGCCATAAAATTATGACCATGCATTGGTAAGGGGTTAATTCTTTTAACCATTCCTCATAATTAAGCTGCTCCATTCCTCTTATTGGTTTGGTTGCTCGTCTTTGTACTTTCTTTAACTCCAGTACAACCTTTCTATAAACTGGAGCTCAGAACTGAACAGCATATTCCAGATGCAGACGCATCACTGCTTTATATAGTGGCAATATTATATTCCTGTCCTGTGAATCCATGTCTCTTCTGAAACATTCCAATATCCTGCTGGCCTTAGAGGCAGCTGCTTGACATCGAATACTGTTCTTTAATCTATGATCTCCCAGTTTTTTTCTCTCTAGGACAAATGATGCCTGCAGATTATTCGTACTCAGATGCAGAACTTGCTTTTTATCCAAAATGAACATAATTTGCCAAATGGATGCCTAAACACTCAGTGGGGCAAATTTATCAAGACAGTTACCCCAGAATTTTGGCACAATTTGCAGCAAAAATTATGGCATACATGCATTACACCATATTTATTATGTTTTTTAGACAGTTTCTAGACACTTCTGCACATAAATGTCTAAAATAATTTGCATGTCAATTCTTTTCAGGCTCGCCAAAAAATACGAGGGTAAAATATGTGTCTCTTGCAGTCTGTGAGGTGTTTAGAACATTGTTTTGGGTATATTTCACAGGGTATTTTGGCACATATTTTATGTGGCAAAATACCCTCTGTGAACATACCCTTAGGCTCCCATCACACTTCAAAAATACACTTCAAAAATGTATGCCTAGGCTTCACATGTTTTTTATCTAGTTTTTGTAGCATTTTTTTGCCAAAAAAGTATGCATGCATTTTGTGATGCATTTATTTTTCTGGTGCATTTTTGCCCATCACAAAACCTGTCATTCATAACATGATGTGCAATGTGGAAAAATGATACAAAAAATAAGTATAAAAAAGCAACAAGGTCTGAAGGTATAGCATTTTTTCCAGGCAGTTTGTGGCATTTTTCTCCCCACTGACCTTTTTGACATTGTTTCTTCTTCTACACCAAAAAACCCAAATGTGCATGTTTTGCGTTTTTATATGCTTTTAGGATAGGTTCACACTGTGCAGATTTTGGACATGGATTTGGCACTGATTTCAAAGGCAGATTTTTAGCCTCCACATACTTCAAGAGGATACAGTGCTGAATCTGCCCTAAGAGTTGATGTCAGTTTTTTTTTCAGCGAAGAAAATCATGTAATTTGCACAACAACGTGGTTTTTCCATTACAAACAATGTGTGGTGCAATACAGTTAGATTTGGATGCTGATTCTAAGACAGATTTAGTAAAGTGTCCAAATTAACCATGTGAATATACCCTTAGGCAGGGTTCACACAGCTTATTCACGGCGTAATTGTGGGATGTATTTCTCCCGCAATTACACCGTGTCTTCCGGAGCAGGGGCCATAGACTTTCATTATTTACGGCACGTATACGGCGTGAATAATTGACATGTCACTTATCTCTGCTCGCCGTATTGTGCGAGCAGGGAGAGGAGACGTAATCCATAGTTCTCTATGAGAACTGTGGATTACCGTAATGACTGGGACATATTGCCCGTATTTGAGCGCAGTACGGTGCAAATTACGGGCTGAAATACATCCCAGTCATTGCCATGTGAACATAGCCTTAGGTGCGTTCACACAGCTGATTTGGATGCTAAAAATGTCAGTGCTGAATCATCATTGAATCCAGTTGCGCTTTTTAGACGAGGATTTGATGCTAATTTTCATAGCCAAATTTCAGCCGCCTATATACTATAATGTAAGGTGGAGATTCAGTGCTAAAAATAAATCAGCACTGAGGAAAATTCAGCGTTGTGTGAACAACACTGATTTTCCATTAGAAAGAACTTAAGGTGGATTGCAGTCAGATTGGACGCTAAATCCGCCCCAGAATCTGCGGCCAGATCAGCCGTGTGAATGTACCCTGGGATTTGCGTGTTTAAGGGTAAGTGTATGTTCACACGGCAATTCAGGATACGTTTTCAGATCTGTGTTGGATCTGTAAATAGCATCCCAAAATGCTGCGGTGATCGGATCCTAAACAGATGCGTGTTTGGATGTGTGTTGGATGCAGCAGGATCGCACCCTATCATTTTAGATAGGGCTCCTGCTGTGTCTTTCGGAACAAGAATTGATTTGTCAATTCTTGGAACGGATCTGAAAAACGGATCCGAAAGACGCAGTGAGACACACATCGGGGACCACTCGTGTGAACGCCGATGTGTGTTTCATATTAAAAGCAATGTAAATCACATTGCTATTTGTTAGCTGCATGTTTGGGTCCGTTTGGGGTCCGACAGATGGATCCAAACACGCAGCTAAAAGCCTATGTAACACGGAGTAAACACGCCATGTGAACATACCCTAAGACGCACAATTTGTGTATGCATTGTGTGATCGATAAGATTGAGGAGCAGGCCAATTATCAATGTTTTCAGCATGTATTCAGCACGGAAATGTGTTGAGACCTAGGATGCGAATTAAGTTAATATGCGTCCTAAGCACAGTGAAATCCAATTGAAGAGAAAAGGGAACTACATGCCAAAAATCCGAGGTTGTCCCTTGGAATTTTGCCACGTATTACACAGCATATTTTTCCAGTGCTTTCACTCACAGCACTTTTCAGAAAACTCCCCAGTTTCTAAGGAAGTTTTTTATTCAGAAGCCAAAGCCTAAAGTGAATTCAAAAGTAATGAGGAATGTAAAGGAAGGACTTACACGTCTTGCCGGATCCACTTCTGGCTTTGTTTTTATATTTCCCCATTGACTTCTATCTACATCCGGCCAAACTTTAATTAGAAGTCAAGAGGGAGATATGAAACGCACTACAGATGTTGCTTTTTTTGCTTGTGGATTTTTTTCACCGTTGATGCTTTTTTGTTTTGTTGCAGGTTTTTTTCAAGATTTAGCATGTTGTAGGTGTAGCGTTTCTTCACTCAGATTGTGTCATTTTTCTCCCTATAAACCTTTTTTTTTCCTCAGTACCAAAAAAATAAATGTGTGCTGCGTCTTTGTCGCATTTTGCATATTGCAAACTTATACGATGGATACATCAAACAAAGCGTATTTGTTTGACATAAGCCATAAACATAGCATGAACCGGCACTTAGGGCTCATTCACATTTCCTAACAATAGATCTATATTAGTTCTGTTATTTTTTATCATTCAAAAAATGCTCCTCCATAAATTTAAATGGTTTTATCTAGTTTTTTTTTACAAAAAACAGCAAAAAAACAGTTGTCCACAAAAAAACTGAACAAATATAGATGCAAAATCAAACCAAAAATGAAACAAATTGTGAAAAAAAAATCTGTATATTGCATCTGGATTTGATCGAAATTTTCATCATACATGTCAATGATACCAGGAGCAAAAACCAGGTCACAAAAGGAATGTGAACAGAGTTGCAATCCCCACCTTAAGGGGTTTTTACCATGATAGATAATGTTGGCATATCACTACTATGCCATTATTGTCTGATAGGTGATGGCCCCACCTCTGGGACCCACATCTATCTCGGGAACAGCCCCCGAAAGTTACAGAGCAGACTGGAGAGCCGGCCATTACTCTCCAGTCTGTTCTATGGGAATTCCGAGTACAGGTGAGCGGTGTGTGCAGCTCTGCTCGGAACTCCCATAGTATAGAATGGAGAGCAAGCATGACCGGATCTCCAGACTGCTCTGTGACTTTCGGGGCCTGTTCCTGAGATGTGTTGGTTCTAGGGATATGCCATCATTTTCTATTGTGGTAAAGCCCCTTTAAACCATTGAGCCCCAAGCCTGAACGGTGTAGTTTTTGCATCTTGCGTTTCAACAGTCCTAACTTTTTTTTTTTCTTTTTTTTTTAAGTGATGCAGTTGTATGAGGACTTGTCTTATGTGGGAGAAGTTGTATTTTGGGGGGTATAGTTTAGGTTTTTTGCATTTTGGTTTTTTAATTATTTTTTACACCATTCACATTTCACAGTAAGGCCATGTCCCCACGGTACCGGTTTGCGGCTGCTTTTTCAGACGGTTTGCGGTTTTGCAAACCGTCTGAAAAACCGGCCACAAGCTTTTATATGGGGCTCTGTGGAAAACCCGTACAGCAGTCCCCACTGCATGGGTTTCCCCTCCCGGTTTTTCAAACCCCGGCCCCCAAAAAAGGTTTACAGTTCTTCTTCTGTCTGGTTTTCGGACGAAATATGAACAACTGAATATGAACAAGTGAATTTGAAAAAGTAAATGGAAGGGGGGGGCTTTTCTCCGCTAACGGGGTAAAAGCCGTCTTCTGGGGGGCCGTGGGCACGGCACATAAACTGGAAAAAAATTCCCGGTGGAAAAACCCGACGGTATTTGTCCTGTCCCGTGTAACGGGCCCTAAATAACTATTGGTGATTTTACAGGTTATTGGGTTTATGTAGATACCAAATGTGTGGGTTTTTTTTGTGAAATTTTGCACAATAACTTTTTTTTTAAAAAATATTTTTTTTATTTTTTATTTTTTTTTTTCCCACCCCAGGGTGGGGTTATTAGGCAATGTTCACCGGCTTATGGCGTAATTGCGGGGACGGATTTCCCCCTGAAATTAGCCGGTGCCGTGATCGGGGGGGGGGGGGGGGGCCCGCAGTCGGGGCCCTAGACACTATTATTTACGGCGCGTACCCCGCCGTAAATAAGTGCTGTCACTTTCTCCCCCCCGCGACATAGGTGATGGGAAGGCCTTGGTGAGTGGATTTGAAGACTAAAACTTACTAAACTTTATTCCATATTCACTAAAAAACGAAAAAAGACAAGGTATTATATAGATGTATCTGGCTCCCAAACCAACGCGTTTCAGACAAGATAGCCCTGTTCGTGATATATCTATGTAAGGACAACTTGTCTGAAATGCGTTGGTTTGGGAGCCAGATACATCTATATAATACCTTGTCTTTTCTCGTTTTTAGTGAATATGGAATAAAATGTATTAAGTTTTAACCTCCAAATCCACCTACCAGTGGCGTTCCCGATTACCTATTTTCTGCTAGAATATTCATGGTCGGTCTTGGGAATTTAAACAGACATCTTGTTCCGCAAGAAAAGAGCCTTCATATGTCTGTGTAAATGGAAAAATAAAAACATATGGCTATTGTAAGGCGAGGAGGAAAAAACAAAGGCGATGAAAGAAAATAGGCTGCGTATTTAAAGGGCTAAAATAGCTTTCCTTCCCTGCCCCCTGCAGCTCTGCACCCAGGGACCTGTATAAGGTACAGACCAAAAGCACTGAAAAACTTTGCTTTTGAATGCTTTAAGAAAGTCTCAGGGGCCCCCTTTGGGGGCAGCCACTCACAAACAGGGGGGACGTCACCGGGGCGCGACGCGTGACCTCTGCAGACTCCTCCCAGGACCCTGAGAATCGAAACTAGGTTGTTATGCGACCTCGCAGTGACGTAGGCACGAATCCCAGCCAATGAGCGCGCACCTTGTTGGAGTGTGGCAGACAGCTGTCATGGCCGCCTCCTTGAGATGCCGGCTTGAAATGATGAGCGGGGCGCTGTGCAGGACGTGGAGCTCTGCCGGGTGTCGGAGCGGGCGCTGGGTTCTGCCCTGGTCCCGGGCACACTTGTATGGAGGAGCCAGGGCCGCCAGTCACTCTGTGTGCGTGGAGCTGGGGAACAGGTAATGAACGTGGGGCACACGTGAGCCTCTGGCAGTAGGGAGCGGCAGTGTCCGCGCTGAGGCAGGGGCTGTGATGGAGGAGGTGGGAGATGGTGATGCTCATGCACTGATCTCCAGTCTGTGGGTGTCTAGATGGTGTAGAACTACAGCTCCCAGCATGTCCAGGCGGGCACCATCGTCTTCTAAACGCTTTACAGGTGCAGGCTGGGGGCCACTGCTCCAAAATCCAGGGGGTTGCTACATTAGTGATTCCCTAGAGCAGCCTGTAACTTGTAGGGGCCTGGGAGATGCTTGCTGGTGGCTGATAATGGTATGTTCACCCGTCACACAGGTACCTGCTGCAATACAAGGAAGAAATGCGAGATGATTGGGTCCATCCAGATATAAAAGGAGGGATTTATAAGTACAATACTAAATTGCCAACAAGACAGTGAACCGGAGAAATCCGAGGGGCGCACAGTCGCAAGTCCTGGGCTTCCTCACATAGCAAGGTTGTGTTTGAACGGAGCTGCACTGGGCACGTTCAGCTATTGCTCCATTCAGACTGGAAAGTGTTGGTGCGCCCACCGCTAAAAATAGGTGCTTAATGGAAGGGATAAACCAGGAGGTAGACCCATAAACGTGGAGTCAAAATCCAAAGCACACTGGTAAATATGCAGAAAAGTGAGGTTTTTATTTAAATATGCAGTGACACAAAATTGGTGCCTACAGAGGCTCAAAAAAGAGGTGGCTAAGGGGGTTAGAAGCTCGAGAAACAACTTCAAGTCCTGGAGTCAATGTTAACTGGAGACTTGTGTGTACAGGTAGGTAGATGCTGGAGGGAACCACAGAGTATCGACCACCCGACTGTTCCAGATGTTGGAGGGTAGTGCACGCCTCTGCTCCTCAGCTCCCTGCCTGCTGCTTGATAAAGAACTGGGATGACCCAAAACGTTGCACCCCATGCAGGCATTTCACTCCTCTTCTCATGTATCTGAAGGACTCTAGGAGCACTGAACCTAGCTCATCAACAACAACTTAACTACACTCTACACTCCCTCAACATCCATATGGACTCTTGCTACAGGAACCATAACGCTTAGACCCTGCACCACTCTCCCACATCTAGAACAGTCTGATGGTCCGTACTCTGTGGCTTCCTTCCAGCATCTACATACTGTACACAAGTCTCCAGTTGACATTGGTTCTGGGACTTTAAGTTGTCTCTTGAGCTTCTAACCCCCTCTCCCGGCACCAATTTTGTATTACTGCATATGTACAAATAAAAAACGTCACTTTTCTGCATCTTTACCAGTGTGCTATGGATTTTTACTCCAACTGCTCCATTCAAAGACTTCCTTGCTAGGACTTGGAGACCCTGATTTAGCGGCTGGTGGGTATCTCAGTGATGGGACTCCCAGCGGTCGGTAATATATCCTGCATATAAATGAGTATGGTGGGAAAAAAAAGCAACCTTTTAAGGGGGTGAGATATTTTAGGCCGCAAATCAACAGTTTAGTACAGTGGACAAGTGAAGAACTGGACATGGAAGAAGGTGACCTTGTCTGGAGGTGGGTGGCAGCGGGCAGATGCGTTGCTTCTTGGAGATCAGATGGCACCACGATACACAATGGGGACAAGGGCAAGCTGGCATAGGCATTCTGGTCAGTGTCCTGCAGGTAACCTTGGCTCCAGGTGTTCTTGTGGACGTTAATGTGACATGTACCTACCTAAGGAAGGGAAGATCTCTCCTTAAGGAGAGCACCGAACAAACGGCTTGTAGAGTTTTTGTTTTGCCTTTTCGCCCTCTACTTAGCATCTGCATATCACAAGGCATTATGGGAAAGGGGCTGAGAAGCCCACAGCGCCCTCTGTTGGTTGTAACAAATCCTTTTTGCTTTCTCAAGACTCGGTGGGTCAAAAGCAAATTGAGGATTTGTTACAACCAACAGAGGGCGCTGTGGGCTTCTCAGCCCCTTTCCCATAATGCCTTGTGATATGTACCTACCTAGACATTGTAGTATGTGCAGTGCAGCCTTCATGATAACACTTTTCCTTCATGACAGGAGTCTATTTCAGCAGGATGATGTATTCCTGTCACACTGCAGTCACTGCCCAGGAAGGGTGTGAGGAACGTGACAAAGAGTTCAAGGTGTGGACTTGACCTTCAAATTCCCCCGATGTCCGTCTGTTCAAGCATCTTTGGGATGTGCTGGAAAAAACAAGTCTTGGAGGCCGCGTCCCATTACTTGGTGGGCCCTATGTATCAAAACTGTTTTGCTGTAAGACTGTTTTTGTTGCCCATAGCAAGCAATCAGAGCTTATTTCTTATTTTTCCAGAGCACTATAGGAAATGAAAGCTGAGCTGTGATTGGTTGCTATGGGCAACAGAGAGAGTCTTACTGCTAGACCGTTTTCATACATAAGGTTTTGTAGTGTTTTCACCTTTTTTTTGTTTTACATAAAAATAATGAAATTCAATAGGGTAATAAAATCCACACACGGCTTACATACATATTTTGCTTTTTTTTTTTTTTTTTTGGTTGGGTTTTTTTTCTGACGTTGGGTGTAATTTTTTTTTTTCTTTTTGTTCATCAGCTTTCTACCACTCCCTTTTCCCCACAAACAGCAGCATGTTCTAGGTATAGCGTTTTTCGGGCATTTTGTGGTCTTTCTCTGCCACAGACTTCCATTGTATTTTTTTTTTTGTTCTGCCTAAAATGAATGTAAAGGTTTTGCATTTTTCTGCTGTGGTTTATCAAATTTTTTCACATTTAAAATCATGTGATTAAAGGGGTTTTCTCATTATTGATGACATAGCAATAGGATATGCCATCTAGGTCTAATAGGTGTGGGTCCCACCTCTGGGACTCACACCTATATTGAGAAAAAGCACTGAAACCACCTTAGTAGGAATCAGTGGGATATCAATAGACCTGCATGGAGCAACCACAGTGTTCTATAATGCGCTGCCTCATCTGTGCCACAGCTTGAGAAGGACAAGATTTTATATTGTAATTTTAATTGCAGGGGACTGGCAGAATAAAAAATAAAATAAAACACTCTCAAACAAGCCGTGTTCACACAGCGTATAGTGGCGTGTATCTATGCACCCTGCTGATGACAGTACCTGCTGTCCAACACATACTTTCAGCGCCGCTTCAGCCCGGCCTCCTATACTTTCCCTTCTTTTTACGGGCGCATACTGTGCGCCGTGGAATACACTGGGATTCATAGCTGCTCTCAATGAGTACGATGATTTTACTGTATTTGTGGGCGTATTTCAGGCATATTGCAGTGCTATTACGCCCCAAAAATATGCAGTGTGAACATACTCTAATTCTAAAGGAAAAAAATAGTTTTACAGAAATAATTGATTTCAACAAAAATACCCCTCTCTGACGAAGTGTCCCTTTAAATGGGTTATCCACCAAATTGTGGTCATAACATTTCATTGTGGAAACCTCTTCCTGAAGTGTCTCCAAACATGTGCGTTTGCTCTTCCTCAGAAGGAACAGTGTGGTTGAAACCACAAAAGCTTTTCAGTAGCAAAAAATGTCATTACCAAATGAAATCAACACAATAAATCATAAAACCCACTGCGACATAGTAAAGATGCCTGAGCTACAGTGCGGGCGATGTAGGTGTCTTGCACACTCTATCTGTAGAACTGTCAAACTTTTTTTTCCTCTCAGAATGTAGTTTTTAAGGTTTACTGTGTATCTTCCCCTCCCCTTTTGGTTTTATGAGTTGCTGGATGATATTTGTAGACTTATCCTTATGTTTTTTTTTCAGGAAGTTGGAAATCAGTTCTGGCAAGTTAGCCCGTTTTGCAGATGGGATGTCGTTTTCGGTCGTAATAAGGTAACCACATCTATAAGACTGTTTGTTCTTGTATGATACGGTCTCTATAATGAACATGATGTACCATATCACATTTCCACTAGGTTGGGAAGAATAATTGTCACTGTCCCCATTAAAGGGGATGTGTCATCAAAAAAATGAGTCATTGTTTGTTAAACACATTTTTTAGGAATTTTTTTTTTTTTTTCTTATCACTTTCAATATATTTTAATAATTCTTAAAGGGGTTGTCTCGCTACAAAGAATAGCTTTCAAATTGTAGGGAACACAAAATAAAGACATTTTCCAAATATATTGCTTTGTTCCTCTGGTTTCCTAAGGAGATACAAGTGAATTTATGACCTCCCTGGCTATTTCAGTTCCCTCAGTAACTGACCTGTAAACAATTCTCCCCCTGCTGTTTGTTCAATGAGATAGCAGTGAGTGACATCACACAGGTTGCAGCAGTGTCCTGTGCTGCTCAGCAGTAAAAAGCTTGATTTATGTAAAATAAACAGAACTGTAATTAGGGCTTTTGTTTTGGGGATCAGATAAGAAGTCCTGTTAGTAGTTTGAGAAGCTAATCTGATCTAATTAGCATCTGAAAGCACAGCACAGCATGGAGCTGTACAAGCACGGAGCTGTATGCAAATGAGTGTCTGAACCAGGAAGTGACAGAGTATTTCATTCATGCATTCCCTGAAACTCTGAAGGGAGACAACTCCTTTAAGTCTTGCAGTTTTCACTTTGGTCTGTGAGAGCCAGAAATCTTGCTTGTTTGTAGTCGACCAAATGCCTATTTTCCACCCTAATTTGCAAATAAATTCTTTCCAAATCAGACAATGTGATTTTCTGGATTTGTTTTCTCATTTTGTCTCTCATAGTTGAGGTCGACCTATGATGTCAGTTACAGGCCTCTCTCATGTTTTTAAGTGGGAGAACTTGCACAATTGGTGGCTGACTAATGACTTTTTTTTCCCCCACTGTATATAGGGGAAAGTATGCTTCTTGTACAGGGGTATTCCAATTGTATAAAGTAGAAGTACTTTATTGAGATAGTCACTTTCCAATCGGGATGACCAGGCTCCCGCAGTGAGGGCCTGGCAATGCTTTCTTAGTATTATGCTGCTTCCATCCTGACACTACTACTCTGCTTCTCCACCCCATTAAAGTGCTCTGTGTCTGATTGGCTAAGACCAGAGAATATATAAGTACATACTTGGTAAGTACAGAGCGATCTGTTTTGTACTTATTCTCCCACACGTTCATCATTGTTGCCTGTTTGGTCTCTAAAATGTCTGTGTGATAACTCATGTGATACAAAGCACATGTGAAGGATCACACGGACATTTAAGAGACCCCTTTGGCAAAGATAAGTGTATGAAACCCGGCCCTGTTCACTGTCATTTCACTGGCAAAGCTGAGCTCAGGACAGGAGCTAACAAGTAAGCATTACTTGTAAGCTCCTGCCCTGAGCTCAGCTTGCAGTCGTCAGTGAATAGTAAATTTGACAGAAAACGGGGCCAGAACTAAACATGCATGCGCTAGCATTCCCGTTCATGAATTTCCAGCAACTAGCTACGTCACTGACGTGTGCCTCCCAGCCACCGCTCAGAGCATAGAGCGTGGCCGGAAGCTATAGCAACTCAGAAGCAACCCATGGACAGGATAAAGTATGTGTTATTGGTACATTATTTTTAAACAATATGCATTACAGAATAACTGGCCCTAATTAATACAAATCTATATAGTGGGAATACTCCTTTAAGGTTGATCATTAATTCCATGGATCAAGAGAATTGCTCTCTTTATTGGACATAAAGTATGCATTCCCTTGCAATTTTCACATCCCATCATTATTTTCTATGCTTTGCAGTGCCTTCCCACCACTGCCAGCTCATGGTCTTTCCACCCGAATATAAGCCGAGTAACCTACTTGTGCCACAAAAAACTAAGAAAACTTATTGACTCGAGTATAAGCCTAGGGTGCAAAATGCAGCACCTACTGGTAAATTTCAAAAATAAAAATGGATAAAATTGTATAGGCAGTTTAATGTCTCCCATAGGCAGATATAGGCAGTTGAATGTCCCCCACAGGCAGGTACAGTGGGGGGAAAAAAGTATTTAGTCAACCACCAATTGTGCAAGTTCTCCCACTTAAAGTGGTTTTGCCAAGAAGTGATTTCCTCACCTAACCGGCTGCCACTGTCCTCTTAAGCCTTGAAAAAAGGGGTGTTGTGTTTCTGTGTGTAAAAAAAAAAATGCCGCCTCCATGATGGCATCGTACTGCCTCCATGATGTCATCGTACCACCTCCCATGCACACTCCCGAGACTGATATTCAGTCTCTGTAGTTGAGCAAACATTGTTTGGCTAAACCACAGAGAATAACTGTATTGTGCACAAGCTCTACAGGTTTTGTTTTCTCCCTCTTATCTGCGCAGGAGAGAAGATAAGATCCAAGCAGGCAATACTAAATACTAAAACCACTCAAAATTCTATAATAAACTATTTATCTAAAAGATAAATAAATGTATTAGTTAAAACTTCTATAATTTCTATAAACACCCATTCTATACTAAAAAACTGCTTTTATATAATTCAATACATATAAAAAAAAACTATAAGATTAAACACATGTAAAATGCTGGAAGCGCCCTCTATTGGGCTTCATCGGAAACACATGTAAAATCTTTTCGGTTATAGCGCCCTCTATTAGGCTTCATAGGAAACTCATGTAAAATGCTTTGTTATAGCGCCCTCTATTAGACTTCGTAGGAAAAACATGTAAAATGCTTTCAGTTGTAGCGCTCTCTATTAGGCATCCTCTTACACTACAACTTAAGTGAAAACGTAGGTCATTAGGTTACTAAAGTTCAAACAGTTCTTTAGATCAAATGAGACCTTTAGGAGCCAATTTGTATATTACATACCCTTACATACATACATATGTAAGGGTAAAGTATATTACTTAAGATTCTACCTTTTCAAACTACACTTGTGTGTGTGTGTGTGTTGTGTGTGTTTATATATATATATATATATATATTGAAAAACGGATTTGAAAAATGCATCAAAAACGCATGCAATAAAGCATCAGCTGCTGCGTTTTTGGGATGCAATTTTCAATGCGTTTTTCTTGTAGTGGAAAACGGATCCAAAATGTTGTGTGAATATACCCTAAGGGCATGTCCCCACGGCACAGGTTTACAGACAGTTTTGCAGGACCGCCTGAAAAACCGGCTGAAAATGAGCACAATGGGGCTGCCGGCAAAACATTGTGCTTACACAATCTTCAGTCAGGTTTTCGGACGGAATCTGTGCAAGCCAATGTGAAGGGGGAGGGCTTTTCTCCGCTTATCGCGGAGAAAAGCTGCCCCCCTCCCCTCACCGCGGCCGTGTGCACTGCACACAAACCGAACAAATGCCGGTCGTATAAACCGACCTTTATTTGTCCCTTGCCGTTGGGACGCAGCCTAAGAGTTCCTCTAATTCCGTCCTGAATAAACTTGAATGAACATTCACCTGTGTCTCACATCCTCCTTCCGCATAACAGAGTCTTTCATTATTTTTACAGAGAGTCTATAGAAGGGCTTGGTGGCTATAAGGGTATGTTCACACGCCGGCTTTTCGGCCGTATTTTAGGGCGTAATTGCGATGCAATATGCCCAAAATACGCCCCACAACTATGGTAATTCATAGCTTTCACTGAGAGCTATGATTACCTGCTGATATGCGTCGGGAGAAAGAAGTGACATGGAACTTCTTCCTGGCACTTACTCTGCGAGGAAAATGATAATGAATGAGGGCCTGGCCAGAACAGAACGTTTTAGAAGTATGAACTTGCTAGCGCGTTCTTTCAAAACTCCCGGTGTATTGCGGCTCGCACAAGTACACACTGCAATATGTGAACATACCCTAAAGGTTGTACAGAATCAGGTATGCTAAGTCACCACGCTGGATTATGGCTCATTCGACCACAGTGGCCCAAACCTCCTGGGCTACGTTCAGTTGGGGTACTGCATTCTAAGCGTGCATGGTTCCCATGTAGTGGTTTCAACAGGATTCGTCCCTGGGTGTTTCTGTTGGTCGCAAGGTCCTGCAGACTATGGTAGTTTAAACAGCCTCATTTGGTTCTTACGTTGGTTGCTCCTGTCTGGAGATGGCTGTCAATGACACAAGTAAGAAAAGAGGATTTTTTTTTGTGTGTGTTCCACCTAAATAAAATAACCTTTCAGAATTTCTTTCGTCCAGGCTTGTTTCTTATCTGATGCTTCTTTGCCTCTTACTAGAATGCTCTTTTTTTACATATTTGCTTCTACCGTAAGCTACATATAATCCAAAAATAAAAATTGATTAGCAAATCCAAAGCAATTTTAAAGAAAATTATGTAGGTGCACGCTGGAGTGGCAGCAAACAATACAGACAAAACGACATAGCAGCTCTCTCAGTGACTATATGAGCTATTTTAAAATGCATTTCTGCTTCTTTTTGGATACATGAAAACTTGAGGTTCTTAGCGTATATTTTTTTTATCAAAGCTGCGAGGGACCATCTACCACAACAAGGTGACCTCAGTCTAGATGGGAACGTACACTAACATCTTACCTCGCTAGGTACATACAGTTTATCTCTGTCTAGAGGATGATATATCGTAACGCTTTTTTTTCTTTTTAATGCTGGCAACAGCATATACCAACTGCCCGAATCCCCCTCACCGCTCTCAATAAACTGCTTGAGAAAAACCTTTTACTGTGAGTGATGTGTTAGAAATTGAGGTAAACCTAAAGGAGTGATCCTACTTTAAACTATTAGGGTATTTTCACACGGCTTATTTTGGGGCGCATTTCGTGGTGTACTGCGCTTAATATGCGGGTAAATGCACCCCATAATTACGGTAACCCATAGCTCTCATAGAGAATCTATAGGTCTTATAGATTACGCCTCCTCTCCCCGCTCGTACAATACGATCGTATTGTACGCGCGGGGAGATACGTGCCATGTCAATTTTTTGCGCCGCGAGTGATGCATGTCTATAGGGCCGTTGGGCTCCTGGCCGCCCCGCACCGAGGGAGTACGCGCGTATTAGATCGAGCTCCCGAAACACACGATGTACTGTACGTGCCGCAGTACATCGTGTGAACATACTCTTAGAGACCATAGGGTGTTCTCTATTCTGAACACACAATTTCGGGGGCCTGTACCAGAAAGAGACCTATTAGACTTTGATGGCATATCCTATCGATATGCCAGTAAAGTTTGTGATGGGAACACTCCTTTAGAAGGCAGTTTACCATCTCGTAAAGTGAGGTTATATCACTAGGATATGCCATCCCTTTATGATTGGTGAGGGGCTCACCCCAGAGACCCCCACTGATCCCAAGACTGAAGGCTACATAGTGGAGGGTTAGGGCTGCATCCCCTTCTGAGCTTTTCCTGGCACTGTGGTTTTCCTGAGCACCTGGCTGTCCAGGGTAATGCAGCCATCCACATACATTATCTTGAACAGGATATCACTGCTGTTCATTGTGCATCCGGGTGGCTTGGGACCGCTGTGCAAGTTACAAATGGTGTGAGGGATGCAGCACTACATCTTATTTATTCTTTCAGTCGGTGGTGGCCCCAGACCTGCACTGATCCTAAATTGATGGCATTAGCCTAGGAATATAGTTTGAGATTGAAATGCACCTTTTAAATCCTCCACCCTCTCTTCTTTACAGTGCTCTGAGGGCTGGTAATGGCATTGTATGCAGTATTTCCTATTCGTTCAATGTCCTAATTATATGCTGTTCTGAGAGCAGTGTTATAAATCTTGGCTGACTTTTACACAGGACTGCAGTAAGATCTAGTTGGCTTTGTAACTTCAGTCTATTTTACAGGGCTGTAGATCTCTGCCCAAAATGCCAAATGACTGAATTTATGAACACTGTAATATGATAATTTTTGTGTTACGTGCAATAAAAGTAATATTCTATTTTTTTTGAAGCTAGGTGATACTTCTGTAATGGTAACAGCTGTGAGCAAAACAAAGCCTTCTCCGTCTCAGTTTATGCCATTAGTGGTAAGTGTATAACATTACTTCATTGTAGTTATATTTCACGTATTTAATATGTTATTTGTGTTTTATACATATAATTGATGAAAATAATAATTTTTAATCATGTCAAATAGGTTGACTATAGACAGAAAGCTGCGGCCGCCGGAAGGATACCTACAAATCACTTAAGAAGAGAACTTGGCTCAACTCCACATGAAATTCTCACTAGTAGAGTTATAGGTACCTATTAATTATGCAATTCTGCAAATTATAAAGACTTTTGGTAACTATGTTGGTTTACTTTCTGTGTGGGGTACATGAAGCTTTGCCCTTTCTTGAGAATGTTTATTTTAGTCATTTTATATAGTACCATTATATTATATAACAGCCAAATAGAAAGAAAAAGTTAGTGCTCCCCAAAAATTTGAATCTTGCAATCTTTAGAGGCAATTTCCCAAATGTGCAATTGGTGCTAGAGGAGGAAAAGCCCGTCTGACACAGGCACATGCAATGTAGCAAAGCTCGAATCCTCCGGCATTAGAAACTAATATAAAAACATATCCTTTAATCCATAATCATGTTAAAATGTTCCGGGTTCTCCAGGCCATCTGACGCGTTTTGAGCGAGAAACGCTTTTAGTCGTAGACGTGACTTATATAAAAGCGTTGTACAGAGATTGTTATCATTCACATTGGTCCCTTTGCTAAATGGAATTCACAGTCTAAACTCCACATTAACCCTTCTGCATGTTTTCTGGAGTGTGGGGGAAACCGCAGTACCCAGATGAAACCCATCCAAACACAGGGAAAAGCATACAAACTCCTTGCAGAGGTTGTCCATGGAGAATATTGCATAGTACAAATTCATAACGCACTTCACGCAGGAGGGTTGAGGATAGGTTGGGAAGGCATTTTTAGGCCATGCTGTGAATTAAATGAGTGGTGAAGTGGACTGAAACCCAAAGCGAATTTTACCTGCTACCTTTATTTGCTGATTAGAATCTCAGATTAACTTTAAAGGTACTTATTTGTACTGACCCGTTTGTATCTGGAGAACAGGCCCCCAAACGCTTCATTGATTTCAGGGGCCATTTCTCAGATATTTATGCCATATCCTATCAATATGCCATAAATGTGTGAGAAGGGATAACCCTTTTAACGTGGTTGCAATGCAAGACAAGAACTGTGATTCATTGCACTGGGTGAATTGCGATACGCTTACACAAATGCACACCTACCTTTTTATGCTGTCGTTTATCGCATCACAGAACTGATTGGGGCAGATTTAGCAATACTGTCTAAAACTTAGGCTGGACACTCTTAAAACCCTCCACATGTACTATAGTGTTGATAAATCTGCTGCATATTTAGACTCTCTAATCTAAGTTTACACCTTCTATTAGGTGGCTTTCTTTATGCCAACTATTGTAGAAAAATGTTGGCACTTTTGGCATGCCCCTTTTACTGGCCGCTCTGTTGAACGAGGTGCAGAAGTATCTAGAAATGGTCTTAAACACATAATTAATAAATATGGTGTAAAGCATGTATGCCAGAACTTTGCTGCATTTGCCATAATAAATGTGTGCCATTGTTTATGTACAGAATTTTACAATGGCATTGAGAACGCATTAACACTAATAAGAAATATTTTGTCTTCCTAGATCGTTCAATTCGGCCTCTATTTCCCTCTGGTTATTTTTATGACACACAGGTAAGTGCAGGTCTTCTCTGACCCACTCCCACCTTCCCAGAAACCGCTCCATTCTTGTCTTGCTGTATCTGGCATTACATCTCTGCTTTGTTTATTTGAAATGGTATGAGCTGCAATATTACATGTATAATCCTGTCAGATAACTGTTCCTTTTGTCCCCACTACACCTCTACCTTCATTCACCCTTACCTCCTTCAGGATACACTCTGTCCACGTATACTCCCCCTCCAACCTTTAAATGATTATCGTCTGTCACCGCCTTTCTTGACCACTTTGTCACCTGGCCTTTTCGCTTCCTTTCCTTTGACAGCCCCATTATTGTAAGGGTCGATTTCGACATTCCCATCGACACATTCCACTCAGTTGCAGGAAACTTATCTCTCTCCTCTTCCTTTAGTCTCTGTTGGTGGACCACCTCTGGAGCCACTCGCAAGGAGGGACACACACTGGACCTTGTCTTCACCCGCCTCTGCCCCTTATCTTAAACTCTTCTCTTACCCTGTCTGACTACAATCTACTTACCTTCACCTGCCCCTCCTGAGTTGAACCTAGTACAACCTCATAGCAACCTTCAAGGTCTTAACCCTCACTCTCTCTCTGACTCTCTTGCACATCACTCTACTATATTTTCACTTAATGATACATATGGAAAAAAAAAAAAACATTCCACTGACGACCTTGCCACATACAAACAAATCACTCCCCAAATTCAAGTCTGCCCTCACGTCTACCAAACAGAATTACTTTACCACTGTCATATCTTCTCTTTATCAGAATCCTAGACAACTATTCAACACCTTCAACTCTCTACTCCGGTCCTCTTCTTCCACCTTTTTCATCTCAACATACAATTTTACCACTCACTTCTTTAATAAGATCGACCGCAATAGAGAAAGCTTAAAACTACAGTCCTCACCACCCACCTACAGCGGGTGAAATAAGTATTGAACACGCCACCAATTTTCTAAGTAAATATATTTCTAAAGGTGCTATTAACATGAACTTCTCACCAGAAATCGGTAACAACCCATCCTGTCCACAGAGGCAAAGACATCAAACCATAGATGTCCATAAAGTAAGTTATGTGTAATAATGAGACATTACACAGTGAAACAATATTGAACACATGAAGAAACAGAAAGTCATGACACCATCTAATTCAGTAATTCGAAAGCAATCCTGCTACAGTGAAAAATAATATCAGCTGGTTCAACTGACGGCCTATAAAAAGGTGTCATTACTGAGGTGCCACACAAGAAACCTCTCACGATGAGTAAAACCAGTGAGCTGTCTCAAGACCACCTTCTCTGCTCTCCTATTGTCAACTCCTTATACAAATGTCTCCAAGACTTTTCTCGTGCATCCCCTGTACTTTGGAACTCATTACCCCAATATATTAGACTCTCCTTCACTAGTTTCAAAAGCAACCTGAAACCCATCTCTTCAGGATAGCCTACAATTTACAATAACTCTGCTGCTACTGCACCACCCCACAAACGTGTCTGCCCCTCACCTTCTGTCCCTTTCCTCCTCCTTTGTAGATTAAGCCTTCACAGGCAGGGTCCTCTTGGTAGTCAAATAGTGTTGCCATTGTACTTTGTTTGGTCTTATGCTGTTTATATAAACCCCCCTCGAAGTTACATCGCCCTGGAGTTTATGGTGCTTTAAAATAAATAATAATAATAAAATGTTTCTGGGAATCCAAAAACTTTCTGAGGGGGGTTTACAGAGTGAGGTTTTATTACGTTTTGTTTAAAAAGGTGTTGCAAGTAAGTACTTTGTTATTGCATTCGTAGTTCGCAAATTCGTATAGGCTATGTTCAAACGGCTTAACTGCGGGGCGCAATTTCGCCCCGAAATTATGCGGTGGGGGGCGGGGCGGGGGGCCGGCTCTTCGCGGCCATAGACAAACAACTGCTAGCGCGCATATATGCCGATAGAAAGTGACATGTCAATTATCTCCCCGCCGAGCGGGAGAGGGGATTACGTAATCCATTAGTTCTCTATGAGGAACTGTGAATTACGTAATGAATGGGCCATTTTCCGGCCCGTAATTGGCGCATACGGCGCGTAAAAATAAAATTACGGACTGAAATACGGCCATTTTAAGCCATGTGAACATAGCCTAAGGCTGCGTTTTTGTTGAGTTTTTCAACTGCATCAAAATTGTAAGCAATTAAAAAACATGCATTTTTTGTGCAGGTGGTTTTGTAACTAACTGTCATTTGGAACACAGGTGAAATTGGGGTCAATTTAAAAAATAAAAAATAAAGCATGCATTTTTTTAATTGCTTGCATTTTTGTTGTTTTTTTTTAACTGCAACGTGAGAACCCAACCTAAACACAACTTGTGGTCACTGACTTGCAACACCTTTATAAACAATTAAGAAAATTGAAAGGAGCTTGCTGTGAATAAAGGCAGTGTCACTTTAGTGCAATACTGTACCAAAAACAAGCGGAAAAGCACCCTTAGTGCAATCACCTCCCTTTAATAAAAATATACTTTGCTATATTCATAGATGTGTATGCTAAGTAATGGTATTGCTGTGCTTATTTTTCCAATTACAGATCTTGTGCAACCTATTAGCCGTGGATGGGATCAATGAACCTGATGTCTTGGCAATAAATGGAGGTACTTACCATACGGCAGTGTTTTTCAACTCCAGTCCTTAAATGCAATTGAAGGGGTTGTACCACAACAGAAATTATAATACATTGATTTGATATATTTATAAAAATGAACAGTGTGAATGACACTCCTACCTACAGAGCCTGGTTGGTGTAACAATTTCCTCTATTGCTAGTAGCTGTAACGGGGTTGGTGGATTCGCTGGACCAACGCAAGCGATGATAGCTAAGCCACGCCAGGGAAACGGATTTTAAAGTAGCCCCGGTTTTCACCAGAGCCCGCCGAAAAGGGGTTGGATTTTGCTGCGGCGTGGGGCCCTTCCCGGGGGCATTACCCCTGGTGACTCGTGCGTTGGCGGCCGGGGTACGCGTGGGCCCAAATCGTGACCCAAAGGACGTGTCGGGGAAGGCCGGGTTGGTTTGGGGCAGGCGTCAGGGGTTTCGTGGTCAGAGACAGGAAAAGCCCGTTGGGGACAGGCGGAAAACCCAGGAAAGGTAAAGGAAACGTAGGGGAAAGGCTTGGTACCGGGTTTTTCCAATACGGATTTCCAAACACACTCTAAATTTCCCCGGAAAAACACCCAAACAAATTGGAAAAAGAGGGGGGGCTGGGGGCGTTTTCCCTTTATGGCCCAAGCGGGCCTTTAATTAACCAATTTTTTGGGCGCGCTGGCCCTTTAAACCCCGACCACCCATCGCGCGGTGCGCCCTTTCAAGAAAGGGGGTTATGTGCACGGGGGGGCCTGTCAGAGCGGGGACACAGGATTTGGGGAAATTGGAAAGGGTACGGGGTTTTCCCGGGGCGGGAGGAGAGGGACAACGGTGCGGCCCAGCCCCCGGGCCCCCACCCACCGGGAACCCCCCGTGCTTTGAAAGGGGGGGAGGCCCCGGCCCCGGGGAAACAACCCCGCGGCGGCCATGACATTTACCCCCCCCTCCCTTAGCCCCCTCCCCCCCCTTCCCCTTTTTGGAACCCTTAGGGGGAAAGATCGGGAAAAATTGGTCTGGGGTTTCCCATGAACGCTCCCCCGGACCAAAGGGCCCTTTCCAGTAAATTTAAGGTAAAAACCGTTCCCCCCCCCTTGTCTTCCCCGCCGGGCACCCCCTTGGGACCCCCAAAAGATTTTTATTTTGTGCTAGAAACGGGGAAAAAGGCGAGGACGATTTTACGGGAAAAGGGGGTTCCCACCCACCCACCGGATTTCAGGGGGGGCCCCAAACCCGTAAAAACGGGCGGTTCGGGTTTTTTTAGAGTAGGAGGAAAGACGAAGTTATAGGACAGGGGGTTCAGACGAAAAAAGGAAACCAAAAAAAAGGGGCCCCAGGTTTTTGGGGGCCCAACTTGAAAAACTGGGAAATTTAAAAGGGTTGTACTTGGGAAAAACCCAAAACCCCCTTTTGCCTGGCTCAAATAGGGGGGGGGGCCTCCCGGTCCCTTTCAGCCTGGTTTGGTGCGGGCAGAACCCTCGTAGCGGGGCCTTTTCGTGTAAATTGCCAGAGAGCCTTGATTTTCCTTTTTTGGGCATCCACGGCGGGGGACAAGAGCCGGGGTTTGCTAGAGGGGAGGGGGGCCCGGGGTTTGAAACCCCAAAGACAAACAAAAAAAGGGGGGGCCCCCAGCAGATTCTGACTCTAAAGCTTTTATAAGAAAAACGCTGCCCGGGAAAGAGAAGATGGGCCAGTTTACCCGGGACGAGGGGCCCAAAAGTGCCGCAAAGTAGGTCCCCAAAACCCGGGTTTAACCCTCTTACCTGCCCTTTTTAGTTTGGGGTGGTTTTGCAGAAAAAAAAATTCCAGTTGAATTTTGCAACCCGACAGCACAGGGCCCGAAAATTTTAAACCCAAAAAAAAGGGGACTCCCTGTCGAGAAAATTATGCAACGGGGGGAAGGGGAAAGCGGAAAAAATGATGGAAAAAAAATGTCGGGCCAGTTTGGGGGGCAGGGGGAAAACCCAGGCAGGGGGGAAAAAATGAGCCATCTTGGAAAAAACGGTCGGTCCCCACCCAGATGACGTGTTTCCAGATGGGGGTGGGAGACCCTGTAAAAAAAGGGCCCCAGGGCGACATGGGCCCCAGGAAGGGGGTAAAGAAGGCCCCGCGGGTTTGAGGCAAAGGAAAACCTTATTTCGGGCACAAGGGGGGAGCGGGCCAGCACAAAGGGTCCCGGGAACATCTTGAGCGGGGGGGCCCCCGGGTAATATGGGGGAAAACCCAGCTAAAAGGATTATGGCCCCGGATCCCCAGCATTTTGGGGAAGAATCCCCCAGCCTCGGGGTTTTCTGGCCGCAAGGCGGGTTTGACAAAGGTTTTCCCCGGAGGTTAGAATTTTAAAGACCCCGGGGGCCCCCAAAGAGGAGGGGGTTTGGGAGGAATTTGTTTTTCCCATGGGTTTGGTTCGAGCCCAACGGGGTTTTCCCGGGGACCTAGAAAGGGCAAACCCCCGGGCCCATTCTTCTAAGTGGCCAAAAGTGCGGGAAAAAAAGAAAAAGGCCGAGGAAAAAGAGGGCCCAAACCTGGCTTTGACGGGGTTTAGTCGTGGGGCGTAGATAATGGAGGTTTTTTATGACCCCGTGAAGATTTGGGGGGGGGGTTTTGCGACCCCCCTCCACCCAAAGTGCAGCCATTCTTCTAGGGCTATCTTTATGGCGAGAAATTTTCAGGGGTTCCCCAAATTCGAATAGTTTTTGCTGGGGTGGAGGGGTGGTCTTAGAGGGAAAAAAAAAAAAGGTGCGCAGTTTTCCAGGGCGACTTCCCGTAAGAGGGGCCGGGTCCCCGCACCCCTGGGGGAAGCGCCACTTTAAGAACGAACGGACGCTGCGGGGTTTGGGCGAGGGAAAAGGCAGGAGCTGAAGCAAATTTCGATTTGAGGTGCTCAAAGGGGTTCTTGAGCTTCTGGAGGGGCCGGATTTGGAGTTGGCTTTTTCTTCGTCAGGGCCAACCCGCGGGGGGCACGAGCGTGGAGGGAAATGCGTTTATAAATTGCCTGTTTTTTGGGGAAATTTTTTTTTTTTTAAAAAACCAGGGAAAAGTTGGGGTAGCCCGAAAAGGGCCCCGGTGAGCCACTGTAGAAAATGCAGGACTGTTAAAAGGGAAACCTTTTGGGGACCCTTTATCCGTGACGATGTACCCCAGAAAGGGGCCAAAAAACCCCAAGGGGTGGTTTTTGAACAGGGCATTTTTCAGTTTGGCATTAAAAATGATGATCTCGAGACGTTTGAGCTCCCGGCGGGGGGTGGTGGCGATGAGTCTTGTGTCCGGGGGAGAAGATTTAAGGTTTTCATCCCAAATAAACAAAAGAAACAAACATAAATGGAGGTGCGGAAAAATCTCGTTTTACAAAAATTTTTGGGAAAAAAAATGGGGGTTGCAAAGGGCAAAGGGGTTGACCGATATTCAAAATGCCCCTCTCTTTTTGTTTTAAAGCCGTTTTCCACCCCGTCGCCCTTTCGGATTTCGGATCAGGTTGTTTCGCTCCCCGTAGGTCCAAATTGGGAAAAAATTTTCGCGCCACGCCGGCCCTTCGAAAAGCTCCCAGACAGAGGCAGGTGGTATCGATTTTTGTTTGTAAAATTTTTTTTAAGCCCCGGGTAACCCATACAGGGTCCTAGAGTCCAATCCTTCTTTTCCCACGACAAAAAAAGCCCGCCCCGGAGGTGAAAAAAGACTTGCGTTTGAAGCCCTTACGGAGGTTTTTCCCGAATTTACTTGGTCCCTAGCTTTTGTTCTGGGACGGAAAAAAGGATTTAACCCGCCTCGGGGAGGAGTACTACCAGGTTGCAGGGCAATAGGACAATTTAAAAGGGGGGGTGGGGGGCAGCGTTTCGGCCTGTCTTTTAGAGAAACAAACGGCAAAAATTTGGTTGGAGTGGGCAGACCCCACAGAGGTTTTTTAAAAACTTTACTGGAGGGGCCGAAGGGCAGAACGGAGAAACCGGAAGGCCCTCACGAGTGGCACGAGGGCCCCAAAGGGAAAAATTTTTCCCGTTTTTTCCAGTCCAAGGGCGGACCCCTGCTCTTGCAAAATGGAAGGCCCCGAAGAAAACCGGAAGAGGAACGATTCGGGGCAGCAGTTTCAGAGTTTCCTTGTTTTTAGAGCGCCTATCTGTAAAAAAAGGGGCGCCCCTGCGAAACCGAAAAAAACCCTCCCTTTTTCTTTGCCCTAACGGAGGAGAGGACCCTGGGTTTTTGCAAAGGGGTAACCCGGGGGAAAGGGAAACCCTTTGGGCCAAAAGCCTGGCTGACAAAAATTCCCAGCGGAAACCCCAATAAAGGAAAAGGGGGTGGCTTGGAAGGTGGTGGGACAGACCCTGGGAGCCCCTTTCCCGCGAACCCCTTTAAAGTGCGCGGTTTCCCGGGCGTCGGGGGAGTCCCCCAAAGAAGTGGCCAGAAACCGCCACTTTGAAGCATAACGCCCCAGGCGGGCGGCGGAGTATTCTTTCCCGGGACAAGTGGGGGTCTTTTGATGCGTACGGCTTTATCCTCCCCGGGAAACCCTTTGGCAGAGGTAGTGGAAAAATATTTTAAAGACGGGAGCCAAACGTGGGTAGCCCGGGGTGGACGGGGGCCCACCCCGTTGAAAATGAAGTTTGTTGTCTCTCCGCCCAAAGCGAAGGGTTTGTCGGGGGGCCCAAAATGAATCGTTCCAAAAAGGGACGGGAGATTCCCCACCCGCAAGCTCATCCTTAATATTTGGGGGAGAAAACCCTTGCCAGAAGGTTGCCACCAAGGCCCCTTTTTTCCACTTCAATTTAGAGGCAAAAGGGTTTCGGAAACTGCACGGAGCTAAGGGGACCCCCTTTGGAGTGCCCCTTTACGGAGAAAGGAGAAAAAACCGCCGCCGCGGAGGAGGGGCGGCCCGGGTTCCCCCCCAAAACGATTTCGGAAACCCCCCGGGGAAAGGCTTGTGATTTTACCGTTGGGATCTCCTCGGTCCATAATGGGGGAGCCCCGGCCCCGGGGTTCCCCCGACAAAAGGCAATAACCCAAAAGGGCCCCCTTAGCTCCCCCGGTTTGGGGGAAAAGGTGCCCCAGAAATCTCCAGGTGGGTGGAGCATTGTTTATGAAGCTAGGCTTTTCCCGGGCTCCATTCATAGCGTGAGGAAGCGGGGAGTTGCCCGAGAAGGGCCCGGAACCCGGGTTTTCAACTGGCGGGGTGGCGAGGAGGCGGGCCGCGGGAGGCGGCGGGGAGAGGGCTGCAAAAGGGCCGCAAACATGGGCCCCAAGCTGGTCAATCGCTGGCAAATGCTGGGCGACAGCCGTCGAGCGTCCCCGGAGAAAGGGCCGGGTACCCTGGCGGAATCCATGGCCCAGTTTTTTAAAATGTAACGGGGTTGGTGGAAATTTGTGGAACCCAACCAAAACGATGATAGCTTTAAAACCACGCCCCGGGAACGGAGTTTAAATAGGGCCCCCGGGTTTTTAACCCGGGCCCGCGCAAAAACGGGAAGGCTTGCTGCGGCGTGGGCTTTCCCGGTTTTTACCCCCGACGTGACTGGCTTGCGATGGGGCCGGAGTACAGCGTGGGTTTCAAAATTTTTTTATTAAGTGGGGTGGGGACAGGCAGAAAGGGCGGGGGGAAGGGGGCAAAAGGGTTTGTGGTTTGGAAAAGTAGCGGGGCGGATGGTACAAGGGTAATCAATACGGGGCTCCAAAACCCCTCTCTAAACCAAAGGAAAAAAAAACCCAAAAAAATTTTGGGAGAGGAGTGTGGGGGTGTATACCTTATATTGGCCAGCGGCTGTCAAAAAAACCAATTAATGTCGCGCTTTGGCCCCTTTTTAAAACCCCAAACCCGCTGTCGCGGGGCGCCCTTTAAACAGCGGTTATGCGCACGGCGGCTGTCAGAGTGGACCAGGAGCGGGGAATTTTAAGTTCCGGGGGTTTTCCGGGGGAGGTGAAGGAAAACCCGGTGCGGGGCAGCCGCGGCCCCCCCGGGGACCGACCCCCTGGGCCGGGGGGCGGGCCCCGGCGAGCCGGGTGCCGTGACCCGTAGCTCTCCACCTGGGTTCTTTTTTTATTTGGCGGCATGCCCAGTTCACCCAACTAAAAGCATCAACACTGCTACTAAGTGCCCCCGTGGCGTGCATTAGAAGCATGGTGGGGGTGTGAAAAGTTATTTTCTCTCAGTTTATAAATAGTTAGGTGACCCAAAATGGCGTTTCACCCAAT
>JAODAL010050197.1:0-27594 GCA_025379985.1 Phyllomedusa bahiana
AAAGGCCTGAGGTAAGAAAAAACACCGAAAGAACCTTTAAGATCCTTTAAGATCCTTTACACCTTGGCCTATAATATTGACAAGGGGGCAGCCTCTACATCTAGGGTAAAGAATGTTTTACTATCATCACAGACAAGGATTCTTTACTGTAAGAGCGGTAACACTATAGAGCTCAGAGCCACAAGAGGTTGTGATGGGGGATTCTTTACTGTAAGAGCGGTGACATTAAAGAGATCGGAGCCACAGGAGGTAGTGGTAGTGGAGTCATTGAACAACTTCAAGAAGGGTTTAGATGGCTTTCTTGTATAATATAGTATCACAGGTTATGAGGACTAGATCCCGGAGATGGGACGTTGATCCAGGGATTTATGGTATTTGCTATATTTGGAGTTGGGAAGGAATTTTTCTTCTTATGTGGAGCAAATAGTGTCCACCTCATAGGGGTTTTGCCTTCCTTTGGATTAACATGGTATGGTTGTGTAGTGCTAATGAAATTTGTGACTATTTGATGTCATAATTTCTAATTCTTGTATATTAAACTAATTATAATTTCCATTGTTGTATCACAAGCTATAATCACAAAGGCTTACATACCTCTGTATATCTCTCAAGCCTACAGACTTCAGTTAATTTACGATCTGAGGGGGGCCTGCGTGTCTGGTATGGAGTCATTCTGTATTCCTTATCTTAGTCTCAGGGAGCTGGCCCCTCCTTGATACAAGATGAGGTTATACAAAAGAACTTTGTATTCTAAGTGGACACAATCGTTAGCTTGTGTCTGCCAGTTTTTTTTAAAGATATATAACAACCAGAGAGGCTTTGCTGAAATTAGAAGATGGTACCCAGTGCCGAGGACACTCTCGCTGGTGTTGATTGAAGTCCCTCCTGGAGTTCCCTGTTTTCGCCATTTTGCTTCTCAATGGTTGATGTTATAAAAACCGGTGATGTTATAAGCTCCGAGGAGGTGAAGTGTGTTTTGTAAGTATTTAATCTTTTGTAACTACATATTTAGCAAAACTGTCCCCAATGTCACACTATTTTCTGTAACCAGTTTATTCTCTTACTTATGTTATATTTGATCATAATTGATTCCTATGTTAAATAAAATTGCGTTGTATCCTGATTGACTGATTGGCCTTCTTTAAAGCTGTACCTAGAATCTGTATTGTAAAACTTGGCAAAACAGGTTGGAGGTTGGGCAGATGTCTCTACTCATCCTCATTTTATGTAAGTATTTAGGTTAAAAGCAGTCCTGAGTTTTCAAGTTCCTTTTGTAGGTTTCAAAAAAAAAAAATCTGATTTGGTTTGACCACCTAAAGCCTTTAAAACAGCAACAGTTCTTCTAGATACTTGCAGACAGTCTTTAAAGGAACTTGGCCGGGAGGTTGTTCCAAACATCTTGGAGAACAAAGCCGACCCTAGTGGAGGACTGCTCAGACCGTTCTGTCTCTTCATGTATTTCCAGACAGCCTGGAGAATGTTGAGATCTGGGCTCCGTGGGGCCACATCATCACTTCCAGGACTCCAAAGGCAAAGGGTGCCCAACCCCAAATAGATTTTTTTTTCTTTTCCTTTCCCTCTATTTCATTCATTTGCTTTTGGGGGTTTAATTGTTTTAAAATAAACTTTAAATTCATTTTTTTTTTCTTAAAAATTTTCTTTGACATTTTCCCATCACTTTCTAAAATTTCCGCACAGCATTGTCTATCTAGTGTTATGGAGTTTAAGCAACCTGCCTAATATTGTGTAGGTCTTCTTTGTGGTATCAAAATAGCTCTGAGGGTCCCCTCTGGCACCAAGGTGTTAGCAGAATCCCGTAAGCCGAAATTGTGAGGTGCAAACACCTGGATTTGGGCTTGTTTTTTAGACATCCCACAGACTTTATTATTGAAAATTTTGGGAAAACGGAGGCAAAGTCACAACCTTGAACTCTCTCGTTTCTTGTTCCTGAAAACATTTTGCACTGTGGTCGAGGCAGTTTCCTGCTAAAAGAGGCCAATGCCATAGGGAACACAGCTGGCATGTTGGGTTGGATTTGATCTTCACAATGTTTAGGTAGGAGGTAGTTTCCTGCTGAAAGAGGCCAATGCCATAGGGAACACTTCCAGTTGGGTTGGGTTTATCTTTACATTCTAGGTAATGTAGTTTCCCCGCTGAAAAAAGGCCAAGCCATTTTGGGAACACAGCGCCCTGTTGGGGTGGGGTTATTTCACATGTTTAAGTAGGGGAGGTTCGTGAAAGAGGGGCCCTACCTAGGGAACACAGCGCCTGTTGGGGGTTGGGTTGAAATCCCAATGTTTAGGTTGGAGGTAACTTCCTACTGAAAGAGGCCAATGCCATTGGGAACAAAGCTGCCATGTTGGTGTGGGATTGATCTTCACAAATTTTAAAAAAGGAGGGATTTTTAACGGAAAGAGGGAATCCATAAAAAACCTTTTTCTATGTTGGGGTGGGGCTTTTATCAAACAAGTTAGGTAGGAGGTAGTTTCCTGCTGAAAGATGCCAATGCAATAGAAAACAAATTTGCAATGTTGGGGTTGAATTTATCTAACAATGTTTAGGTAGTTTTTTTTCCTGTGAAAGAGCCAATGCCCCTTGGGGAAAACCCCCCTCCATGTTGGGGGGCTTTTATCTTCACAATGTTTAAATAGGGGGAAGTTTCCCCTTTTAAAGAGGCCCAAACCAAGGAAACACAGCTTTCCGTTGGGTTGGTTTATATTCACAATGTTTAGGTTAAAGGTAACTTCCTACTGAAAGAAGCCAATGCCATTGGGAACACAGCTGCCATGTTGGTGTGGGATTGATCTTCACAATGTTTTAAAGAGGAGGGGATTTTCATACGGGAAAAAGGGGGGAAAGCCATAGAAAAAACACAGTTGCTATGTTGGGGTGGACTTGATCTAACAATGTTTAGGTAGGAGGTAGTTTCCTGCTGAAAGAGGCCAATGCCATTGGGAACACAGCTGCCATGTTGGGGTGGGCTTGATCTTCACAATGTTTAAGTAGGAGATAGGTTCCTGCTGAAAGAGGCCAATGCCATAGGGAACACAGCGCCCTGGGTTTGGATTTGATTTACAATGTTTTTGGAGGAGGTAGTTTCCTGCTGAAAGAGGCCAATGCCATAGGGAACACAGCTGCCATGTTGGGTTGGATTTGATCTTCACAATGTCTAGGTAGGATGTAGTTTCCTGCTGAAAGAGGCCAATACCATAGGGAACACAGCTGCCATGTTGGGGTTGGCTTGATATTCACAATGTTTAGGTTGGAGGTAACTTTCCCACGAAAAAACCCAAAGCCCTTGGGGAACACAGCTGCCATGTTGGGGTGGGATTGATCTTCACAATGTTAAAGTAGGAGGTTTTTTCGGAAAGAGGCCAATGCCATAGGAAACACAATTGTTATGTTGGGGTGGACTTGATCTAAGAATGTTTAGGAGGGAGGTAGTTTCCTACTGAAAGAGGCCAATGCCATTGGGAACACAGCTGGCATGTTGGGGTTGGCTTGATCTTCACAATGTTAAGATAGGAGGTAGTTTTTCCCACTGAAAAGGGCCCGCCATTTGGGAACAGAGCTGCCATGTTGGGGTGGGATTGATCTTCACAATGTTTAGGTAGGAGGTAGTTTCCTACTGAAAGAGGCCATTGCCATAGGGGAACACAGTTGCTATGTTGGGGTGGACTTGATCTAACAATGTTTAGGAAGGATGTAAGTATCCTAGAGAAAGAGGCCAAAGTCCATTGGAACAACAGTCTGCCATGTTGGGGTGGGCTTGATCTTCACAATGTTTAGGTAGGAGGTTGGAGTCACAGTAACATCTACCCAATGGCAGGAGCCAGGGTTTCCCAGCAGAAAATTGCTAAGAGCATCCAACTAACTCCACCAACTCATCTATTTCCCTCAGTGCCTCCTGGTACCATCTCTTACTCAGGTATGTGACACAGATGCACCAGGTCATCCACATGATGTTAAAGAAAACATGATTCATCAGACCTGGCCACCTTCTTCCCATTCCCCAACATCCCAGTTCATGATGCCTCCACATACAGGTTGTCGTGTTTCAGCAGTAATATGTGAGTCAACGTTTCCACGTCCAGACCCATATGTAGATGCAGATACGTAACTGAAGACTCCTGGGCCCTGATGCAAAGAATTAATTAGGGCCCCCAGTTACCATGTGTATTTACAATATTGGTTTCTTCTTATGTGGCAGAAGAGCTTTTGGGCCCCCTTTAGGCTGCTGGGCCCGGTAGCAACTGCTACCTCTGCACCCCCTATAGCTACACCCCTGTGTAGAAGCTGATATCATTGTTTGCTCAGACACCTTTCTATCATAGCTAGAACTAAAGGAACCCTGGGGGGCATAAATAAGCATTGTTCGCTCATGGTGGTGTCGCTGGATCACTGATTGTCCTTCCTGGGAACATATTTGTAAATTTTAACCACTGCAAATTGGGGAGTTGTGACAAGACCTACCATTCTGAAGATGTATATGAATGGCATTTACAGCACAGCTACACAGTAAGCATGTCTGCCCTCACTCTAAACTTTATGGACAGAATTATGTCACTTTATACGTATAACTTCAGTATAACAATCTAGAACACAACAAATGACTCTCTTGTGTATAGAAATAACAGTAAAAAATTATTGCCTGTGACCTTGGCTGTTTCGTTGTTCGTCCTTATGGTTATTTCTTCTGTTATACACATAAAATATGTTAATAAAGGATTTTCAGCCCAATCCTACAAAGAGCCATGAACATAAGGAATAAAGATGGACTAAGGAATAGAAAATGACAATGTAAGCAAACTAAACAAAACATAAGCTCTTCACATGATGGATTTCCACACAGATTTTGTCACGGAATGCCTGAAATCTGCACGAATTCCAAACTGTGTCTCATTACTTTCAAGGAAATCCACACCTTTTGGTACAGATCCTCCCCTGTGTAGCGCTGGGTCAATTGGAGGAACCAGGGTTGTCTGGCCATATTGCATTTTGTTAGTACTTACAGATCCATTTTCCCCATACTGATTAGCTTTAACATGTAGACAAATGTTAATAAAGATTATTACTGTAGTGACCCAGAGTTGGCAGAGGGCAGGATGGGGGGTAGTAGTGTATGACACAGTTATGATGGCCCTAGCCCAAATCTCTCATACTACCCTAGAGCACTGCAGTGAAGATGAGGTCTGCTTGTAGGGGAGTTGGTGGCGTTCTCCAGTGTTCCCCCAGGACACACTTTGGGCGACATGTCCCATAATATGCTGCGCCAAAACTGATTAAAGCCTAAAACCCTATATAGTAGAACTTGCCAACACCAAACTAGGGCAGATTATAAGCCAGGCATGAAACATTTGAATGCTAAAAAGCCATAAAAAACCCAAAGTCTAGCAATAATATGCTATGCCCATTTTTTGCTAGCGCCTAGATTAAGCTCAATTAGCTATGCAAGGTAGACCACACGCCAGTTTTTGACAGGTTCTTTCATTCGGGTGCATACACTCTTTAATGCACCTTAAAACGTCGGGAGGCACCTCTTTTCTGACATTCGCCTTTGTGACTAAGCTTCCTTTCCTTTGGGGGTTGAGGTTCCCTTGGGTTGTAAGCAAAAAAATATACAAGAATCAAAGTGATGTAGTGTACAGTCTATACTAGAAACCTGTAGCGGGCCAAAACAAATCTAACTTTTACATTTAATTCTCTGCAGAAGCTTACTTACTTGCCCAGCGACTGAAATTTTCAAACTTGACTGAGCTAAAGCGGAGCTGCAGACTCAACTGACTATGATTTTTGTTTCACTACTTCATCATCTGTACTTTTCTATACAAACCCCCACCCCCGGGTCTGTGGGTTTCTACGTCTAAGTTTCTCTGGATTACTTGTCCTTCCTTAAGTTTAGGGTGAAGAAGACTAGAAGCTGTTTCTGGACCATAGCCGACAAAAGCCCAGGGCTACACACACTTGGTTTTTAAGTGTTGTGCTTATAAATAATGCTAACTGTTGACTCCTAACTGACTAACCCCCCCTTCCCCTTCCCCTGTCCTTAATTTATCCCCTACCCACCCCATATTTTCCTATAACCCCCCTTTGTTTCAGGCTGCTGGGTACATTTCCCTTTTTAAATGTAGGACACCTGACAAACACTTTTAACACTCATCCTGACACAACATTTCCTCAGGACATAAGAAACAATGGCTTCTATAGTCAAAATAATCAGAGCCTGAATCAATCTAGAAGTGTACACAATTACCATTTAAAACTACGTCCATACTGTTTTTTTTTCAGATTAAGCTTTTCTTATCCCCTGCTTTTTTCCAGAAGGTTTTTCCCTATGTACCAACCACCTCTTTGTCCTACAGGGGGGGAAATGTTGATCTCACCCCTTCGTTTTATCAACAGGAAGGAGCTTCTCACTCTCTGATCTTATCTTTCCATTAAAATAAACGTTAACCTTTTAAAAAAAAACGACACGGAAGCCCCCGGGCGCTTAATAAATTGGCAGCAGTCAGCCCCCGGGGGCCCTCATGAACATAGGGGCCCTCCAGGCAGCCAAAGACAACCAAAGCTCTGTTTTAGTTTTCCTGAGTGCACAATCATTTAAGGGGTGTTTGGGGTTTTCCGCTCATGGTTCCATCAGCATGAAAAAAATAAAGATAAATCATACTTCCTCCCGGAGCTCCCATTCAGTCCCAGTGGCAGGTTTGCTCATCTCCGCTGAAGCAGTGAATGGACTCCAACACTTGACAGGTGCAGTCAATCACAGGCCACAGCGGTAAAATGCACATGACATTGCGGCCTATGATTGGATGCACCTGTCATGTGAACGTTGAATTCCTGCTTACCCCTAATAAATGGAGGGGCAGGGGGCTGAACGAAGCGTCCGGAGGTAAGGACGAGTCTATCTTCATTTTTTTCATCCCCACAGACCAAAAGCTTTTTAAAGTCCCAGCACCCCCTTAAGGGGCTTTTTGGAAAAAACTTTCCATTTTGAAAAAAAATTTTGCTGCCGTAATCGTCGGTTTTTCCAACCCCATTTTTTTTATGCAAATCCCTTGCTACTTTTTTTCCAACCTTTTTAAAAAAAGGTTACAATTATTTTAAAAAAACCCCCAGGGGGGGGGGCGGGGGGGGGGGCCCCCCCAAAAATTTAAACCCCAAAAATTTTTAAAAAATTTGGGGAAAGATTTTTTAAAAACCTTTAATTTAATTTTTTCCGAACCTGCCCCCCTGACAGGTGCTTTCCCCCCCAATGGAATGCGGGAAAGGCCAAAAAGAAAAACACGTTTTAAAAGGGGCCAGCTTTGTGATGATCAATTAAAAAGGAAATTTTTAGCGACCCTCCCCCTTAATTTTTTTTTTGGGAAAAAATTGAAAAATTATTTGGCCTTTTGGCCACAAAATTAAAGGAAAGGTGTAATCAGAAAATGAGCTATTGATGAATTTTTTATTCATTTTTTTTTTCATATTAGTACATCCACACAGCAGGGTTTTCAGTTGTTTTTTCAGATGGTTTCGGATATGAAAACCGTCTGAAAACCAACTGAAAATCATCCCCATAGACTTTAATAGAAAATCCACCCACTGCACGGTTTTTCTACTGGGCAGATTTTCATGCCACCAGCGTTCCAAAAACAACAGCATTGAAACATGCGCAATTTTCCGCCCGATTTTTAAGTGAAAGGTTATTCAATAATTATTATTTAATCAGAGTCTGACCTGTATTTTTTCTATACCGTCTAGAAGTAGCCTTACTATCGATATTTAATAAAAAAAATTAGCAATTTTTACTTTGGCCAGTTGGCCTAATAATAGTCTGACACCTCCTGTTCTGTAGAGATCACGCCTCCGCAGTCTCCTCATCACAGGCAGGATTACACTGACAGGTAACACCTATATATAGATAACACAGGATCCACCATTCACTATAGACTGACACCTCCTGTTCTGTAGAGATCACTTCTCCACAGTCTCTTCATCATCAGCACAGACAGGATTACACTGAAAGGTGACACCAGTATGTATAGATAACACAGGCTTTACCAGTCACAATAGATGTCCCAGCTCCCCCTCCCTGCACATAGATGTCACAGCTCCCCCTCCCTGCACATTTGACTTCTTCCCAGGTCACAGAGCAGCCCACAACACTCTCCTATGAAGTCAATGGATCTGCCCTTTCACCCGCTCCTAGGTCCACGAAGCTGCTGTAAAGCATCTCTCTAAATACTGTTAAAAGCAGCTCAGGCAAGATGGCCACCCCCCGGTAATCCTATACCAAACACAGAATTGAGAATTCCACCATCAAAAAATAAAACAACTAAGAAGAAAAGAGTGTATCAGTGTTTTATTTTAATTAGTTAAAAATATTGGTGATAAATTCCCTTTAAAACTTTCTAAGGACTATATTTTTTTTCTGACACATAAAACAATGGAATTCAAAGAGGGTGTACTTTCTTTTTCTCATGACTGTACTATGTATGATAATATTATCAATTATACTGTATAGATTTAGTTGGGGAGGGCTGTCATTATTGAGCTGGATCTTGGACTGGAGTTGGTTCCCTCTTTGAAGGGTAACTGCTTTTGTGTCCCATCTATTTGCAGCAATTGCATAATCTCATTTTTCTCTCTGTTGATTTAGCTGCTAGTTTTTGCTTTTGTCTTGCTTATTTTTGGCTTTCATATTCCATTGTCACAAAAATATGTTTTAGTGAATACGTATAGAGCTGTCTCTTGGGTGAGTCAAATTAAAGGGTGGCCACTATATGTCAGTGCATGCGTTGCAGGTATCTGTCGGAGTACTATATAAAAAAGTCTCCCGGCGGATACCGCAACGCATCCTCGGTGAACCCATAAATGATAATAGAGCAAACACTGCCCACCATGGGCTACGTTTGCTGTGTTTCCCGGTGCATTCATATTTCCTGCTAGACTCAATAGTGTATTAAGTCCCGAAAAATAAGCTGGGTTATGTCTGCTCTATTATCCTATATGCATCTGATGAGCATGTGTTACTGTACCCCCCGGGGGACCTTTCTTATGTTACTCCTACGGATATCTGCAACAGATGCATTGATGTCACGGATCACGCCGCAGTCCCTGCCTTGGACATCAGCGTGTCCGTGCCTGCCTTGTCTCTGCTATGGCTCCCTGTGCTGGGGTCTCAGCAGCCTGTTTCCCTGTTTGCTGTGAGTGTGTCCTTGTACTTCGGCCCTCGCTACTGCTTCCTGGGGTCCTGTGTGCGCATTGCGCCTTCTAGGGCCCGTGTGGCAGCTTCCTGCCCTTTATAGGTTCTGTGTACTGATTGCCTTCCTCTTGATCTGTGACCCCCTTGGATATAAGAGGAACTTCCTATCCTTGCTTCGGGGTCAGTTCATGGTTGCATGTTTGTGCATTCTGTTCAGTCCACCAGAGCTCCTGACCTGCTCCTGGTGCTGCAAATCAGTGCTTAACCCCTGTGATGCCTTTGGTCATCCTGTGCAAATTCCATCAGAGCTCCTGACCACCTGTCTGCTGTTAATCTGCTGTCCTTGTTTCTGTCCTGATTCCTGCCATTGTACCTGTCCAGTAGCTGCTGCATTTCTGACATTGGACGTGTCCTGATTTCTGCCATTCCTGCTGAATCTTGCTAATGCATAAGTTTACCTGCTGTTACCTGTTGCTGCACCTGCCTGCCACCACCTGGGACCGTAAGGCTTCCTATAGCTATGTTCCTGCTACCATCGCTCCCAGGGTTTGGTGTTCCTGTCCTGCACCTCGGCTGTCACCGCTGGTAGCCATGTCAGGGGTAGTGACCTGGAGGTTCCCCGCAGCAAAGTCCGTCCGGCCTTGCAGCGGGCTCCGGTGAAGACCGGGGGCCCCTTAGACTCCGCTCCCTGGCGTGATCCTCCATCTTTACCATCTCACCCACGGTGATCACAGTGGATCCACACACCCGTTTAGCAACGATCGGCGCTTCAGAGTATACTGTTACCGCCATATCATTACAGTATGAACCATCCACGTTCATTTCCGTTACAAATGACATAGTGTGAACTCACCCTTACAAAGGCTGTAAAGTCTGCAAGTAAAAGAAGTTGACGGGTTCCCACGTCCCATGACTTTCTCAAAACTTCCAGTGACTTCTCTACATGAAGATAAGAGGCGTCATGTCAGATTTTGGCTCCACCATTTTTTTGGGTGTAGTTTGTGTCCAAAAAAAGTTGTAGCCCTATTCTATATATGAATGAACAGTCGTACACCAAAACCAGGCACAGAGTGTGCCAGACACAACACATTTTAATACACTTAAGTTATGTGCCTAAGATATATAGCTATGTTCCTAAGCTATGCTGTGCGCCTAAGTTATGTGCCTAACATATACTATGCCTTGCAAGGTACACCACACGCCAGATATATGAATCCACGTATAACAGGCTCCTACATTCGGACTCACTATCCACTCATTAAGTGCGCCGTAAATCTGGCGTGGCGACGCCTCTTTTCTGGCATGTCACCCAAGATGCCTGACTCATATTTAGAGTATAGTATTTTAATGACCAGGATCTAAGTAGCGCTTCCCCGGCTGAACCAGATCAGTCAATAATTAACAGTATTGCTATATAAAAATCATTCAACGTATCCAGACACGGGAAATTATTTTTACAAAGTTTGCAATCTCGGGCGTCCTCTCCTGACCTGATGTGTAATCATTTCTGTCTTTATATCCTGTTTTAAATTAACTTTAATGATTCATCTGACAGATAATTTCCCATTATATATTATCGTTACCTCCTATGACCACTCCGTTTACAGAAGGAGAGGGCTTCCTCTATAACCCGTCAACAGTAAAAAAATTAAAAAATCAGTTCAACAATGTTTACAAAATAAATGCAAGTTTAAAAAAATTCAAAACAGTAACTTTTTTATTGTGGCAAAAATTAATAAGAAATGATACATTTGTTCAACAAACAATAGAACCCTTACAAAAGTTACTGCTGAAGTTTATGACTTTAGAAATGTGGTGACACAAAAGTCCTCATATGGCTGCAATCCCAGAAAAAGAAAAATAATTCAACTTTTTGAATGCAGTGAAAAGGAAAAAAAATTTATTGCGTCCTTAAAGAAGACCGGTGACCTCTTCTGACTTGTCTGGTAGTAAATCATTGTTCTTTCCGTGAAGTAACAATTCCAAAGCTTCTTCTCTTCTGACTCTGTGTTGTGCTGTTCCTCTGTTATTCCTCCTTGAAATCTATACTGAATCAGTCAAATGGGAATTATCATTTGTCACAAAAGATAGGAAGTAGACACCCCTGGGTCACTGCTAGGAGATGGTATGAGCCACGCCATGGAACGGAGTCTAGAGAGCCCCCCGGTTCTTCATCAGTGCCTGCCACAAAGTCTGGAGAAGGGTCTGGATACATTTCTAATGAATAAAAAACAAGTTAAGTGACTGGATTCTGGGAAAGGGGTCTGGAAAAATTTCTAGTGTAATAAAATAACAAGTTAAGTGACCGGGACGGAAAAGGGGTCTGAGACATTTCAATGAAATAATAGAAAAAGTTAAGTGCCCGGGGTTTCTGAAAGGGTTCTGGAAATTTTCCTAGATGTAAAAATAAACAATTATAGTGACCGGTTTCGGGAGAAGATCTGGAACATTTCAGAGAATAAAAAACAAGTTATATGACCGGGTTTTTTTTCCGGGAGAAGGTCGGTTAGAGAGGGGGCAAATTTCCCAAAATTTGTTTCGTTCACTTCGCCGAATTTCTCGCAAAAAATAACTTCGTTCCGAATCCTCGGCACGAACGCTTTAAAAAAGCAGCTATTCCAGGCTGCACAAGCCTGCAGGGGCGTAGAACTTTGCCATTTTAAATATCAAGGAGCTTTTTTTGGTCTTCTAAAATGTTGTTTTTTAGTATGACACCCATGACTCCCGCCGCTCTTAAACCTTCACTAAAAATTTCCCTGGGCATTAAGGGGCAAAAAATACCAAAAAACTGAAGGGTTTTACCTAAAAAGTCATTTACAAAGCTAAAAAAAAAAACTGAGAAACTCAGGTGGCAACATTATGACAGGCGTGGGGTGACGGCCAGCCACACAGCAGAGTAGGATGGCCAAATGACATTTTGGAGGGGGGAAAAACAGAGTAGGCCCAGAGTGGACAATGACACAGTGTGGAGGCACCCGCAGCACCCAGCACATGAGGGGGCAGGCAGTGGCACAATGACACAGTGTGGAGGTCACGGCAACAGAAAAAGTAGCAGCACAAGGTCAAAAGTGGGGACAATGACAGAGTGTTGAGGGGGGTGGGAATACCATCCCTGGAAAGATGGTGGTAGCAGATGAAAACTGCAGCAGATGTGTGGGGATCGGCGGGGCGGACAAAAATATGGCTAGGCGGGTAGTTTGAACCCGACCTTTTCTCACATTTGGGGGTAGGCGTCAGGGCGATTAGTCGACCCTAAGCATTGGTGTGTGGAAATCGTGGCCGTCACGCCTATTCATCTTGCAAAGGTCGTCGTTCTACATTTCCCGGGACAAGGGGTTTTCCCCTTGGGGTAACGATGGCCCCCGCACACGAACACCCCCGTGCCACACTACGGGGGCCCACAGTTCTCCACTGCAAACTGGGAAAAATTGCGGCCAACTCCAGTTTGGCTGCCCATAGCCCAGGGGATCTTCTAATAGGGGGGCGAGTGCGCCAAAAAGGCCACCACTTTTGGTTCAGGACTGCTCCGGTCCGCTTCGCTGCTGGCACTCCCCCGCCTCACTAGGGGGGTGAAGGAAGCTGCCATCAGTGACTCCAATTGGGTTATACGAGGGACGAATGCTCCCCCCCCCCCCCCCACCTTCCCCCCACCCGGGGCAGTACACGTGAGCGCGAGGAAACCCCCCGGTCAACCTGTCAGGGGGGGGACAAAGCCGCACATAACACAGCCAACTATTACGGAGGATTTCCCTATATATTTGAGTTTTGTCCCCCTTTAAATAGCGGGAAAAAGCTCCCATTTTGACCGGTACGAGGGCCAAAGGGTGGAGACCAGAATCATCCCCGCCGGAGCTGCTATTAAAACTTCACACCGGAAAAAACATGCGGGGGGGGCCCTGCACAAGTGACTCCGAGGGGCTCCCTGCCTCCTTTCGACTGTATACTGCCCCCTGTTTTGGGGGTCACTGCCTTGTTTTCCCATCTCCACCCCACCTCCTCCACTGCTCCTCTCCTCCTCTCGTCACCGGTAGAAATCCACTCATTTCACCAGACATCTTCGCCCAACCCCCTCCCCTCCCCTCCATTTCAGCCCCCCCCGGACTCATTTGGCCACGAATGTATCGCCACGTCTCCCATCCCCCGCCCAACAGATTTTTTAGCATCTGTTCCCCGGGCATGAACAGTGGGAAAGGGCGTTATTCATCCCTTAGTCCTGGCAACGACAAAAAACTCGCCTCCTCGAATGGCCTCAACAAACCAGGGGTTACGCAGAGCTGCCACTGGCTGACATCAAAGTTACACAGGGGGGACTTCTGTCTGCCTGGACTCAAAAAACGTTTAAGGGGGTTTTTCTTGTTCAACAACCGGGGCCAACAGGCCGGAATTCCCAAAGGGGGGAAAATCGCATTCAGATGTGTTTGGGGAGGCCGTTCTCCCTGCAACCGAGGGGGGTTCCTGGGGTTGTAGGAATGGGTGAAGTGCATCACATTTCCTGGCCCTTTTTAGAATGTTTTTTGAAGATCGGGGAAGACTTCAGGAACCTTTTTACAACCCGATTGAACACTGCCCATGCAGGGGGCATGGACCATCCCTCCTCGTGCAGCGTGGACACCATTTTCCCCCAAAGCCGTCACCATGGTTCCGTTTGCAGTTGGGGCGGAAAAGCCACACTTTTAATTCTCTGCTGACGCGGAGCAGTTTCCCCCCCTGTTGACTTCTTCCCGGCAAACCAGGGGAAACGCGTGACACCGCTGTGCCCACACAGTGGTATGATGGGCATACTTGTAGAGGCGAATGTGGTGGGGTGGGAAGGGGGAGCGGACATTGGCGCAGGGCAGCAGTTTTTTCAACGGGAGGAAAAAGCGGCGTCCCCTGCCCCAATTTTGGTTGGTTTTGCCGGGGCCCGGGAAGCAAAATTCACCCAGGGGGCCGAAAGGACTTTAACTGACCCTGACTGTAGTTACAGCTCCAGAGGGTCCGCCGGGCCCGTGCACCTTGGAAAAAAACCGATAAGCCCAAGGACTGGCCCACCTTCTTTTCTACATATTTTAAATTTGTTTGGTATTTCCTTTTTGGAAAAAAAAAATTACGGCTTGGAACCCCCCCATCCCCGCTCACACAACCCTTAAATTTTCTCTAAGGGGTTTCCAAGTCCCCCATTTGGAAAGGGGGGCCCGGGCTTTCCCAAACAATTTGGGACGGGAGAAAACGGTCAGCTGCTGCACCGGGGAGGTTGGACATACTTTTTGTCTCTTTGCAATCGCCTCGCTAAAAGACGCGGGCCCCAAAGAGTTAGCGAGGAGCAGGAGCATCGGCCCGGGAGATAAAGGGCAAAAGAAGAAAGCTCCCCTTTCGGGCAGGGGTGGTGGAGCCTTGACTGCTGAAAAAGGCAGGCGTGCCACGGGCCCCCCCCCCCCCCGCTGCTGCGCTGCTGTTGCTCGCGGCAACAGGGGGGCCCCCCACATCTAGCCCCGTTTCTCCCAGGCCCCCGGGATGGTGACGCTGAAATGTTTGAGGGGGGGCCCCGTGGGGGGCCCAACTTTAAGCTCCCTGGCCATCCCTTCACTTTCGGGCCCACAGATTCAACATATACCCATAGTGGGCTCCCCCCGGTGTCTTAGCAAAGAACGGGCCACAACGCCGAGTACCCGGATTTTACTGGAAACGCTCCACACTGAGTGACTACGGGCCGCCGCTCCCCTTTTCCAAACCCCTGTGCCGCTTTTTTCCCTTGGGGACCTGCGAAGGGGGTTTTTTTAACCCCGGGGCCGTTTGGGCCCCCCGACCTCACACTGCGGCTGTCCTGCTACTCAGGGCCACACGACCCACTTCTGGCTGCCCCGCTGCCTAAAACCGCGCAACCCCTGACGCCCTTTTTCTCCTGACATGATAAACCCTTCCTCACCTGGCCCCCAAAAGTGGGGTTGGGCTACAAAAATCCCATTTGTTTTTTTCACCCCCCCTTTGCGTCCCTAATCCCCCGGGTCTTGGAGCAGAGGCTGACCCCCCACAACATGACCCCCCAAATGCCACTCCAAAAACATATTTTTCCGCCAAATGCAGAAGCAGGGGATTTTGGGGCCCCATTTTTTCCGCTGCCAAGTACCCTGCTGACTGCCCCCCCTCAATTTTTCATCCTCGCTATATAGTGGCGCTGACCCCAACCCCCATAGTAAATCCGGGCTGGGGGAACCCGGGATGGGACAAAACGGGTGAGGACAGGGGGGGGGCCGCTGACCCCCCCGGGGGCCCAGGGCCAACAAGGGTTGTGTCTGATTTCCCCGACCGCCCTTGGGCGGGGGTTGTCAGATGTCATCGGGGGGAAGGGGATAAACCTAGTCAACCAATCAAAAAACCTTTGGGTTGCAAAGTCAATACACGGCCGCTAGATGACAGGGGCCCGGGGTTTTTTGGCCCCCCCGATGACCCCTCCCTGCGACGTCCCCATTGCGGGCCCTGCGACCTGGCCCGTTTCAGAAATGTTTGTGCCACCCCCTTTTCGCGGTTTAGAGCCGCCACCCCTGGGCTGACATACTGTTTGTTCTAAAATGTACAGACTCTGTTTGATGAAAAATACTGTATAAAGATAAAAACACACCCCCGTATTTGGGCCCAAATGAAAACCCCCAAGAAGCTTTAGTAACCCTTGGATATAAAAATTTCGCTCCCCAAATGGGCAGGAAAAAAATTTACTTTTTATTTGCCGTTTAAAAAATCTGTGTATTTTTAAATGAATAAAAAGCACAAACACTTAATTAACCTTTTGGATAAAATTTAAAGCTACAGAATTTCTTCTGTTCGGGGAAAAAAAAATTTTTTTTTTACTGAGTACAACTGCAGAACAACGCTTAAAAATTAAAAACCCCCGGAGGAAAATTGCGCAAAAGAATTAGAAACCAAACCAAAAAAAAAGAAAGAGCTTTTTTTAGCGTGTACAATTGCCCTGTTTTTCTAAACCCCAAAAAACAAGAGATACAGTTGTAATTAAAACTTTGCTTGTGAATTAGGCTACAGGGAAAAATTTTTAAAAATTTTGGGGGTTTAAAAATTTCGGTTTTTTTTTGGGGGCAGCAAAAACCAGCAAAAACCCTTAATTAACCCCCCGGATTAAATTGCCAATAGAAAAGAGCAGCCAAAAAGAAGTGGGTATTTTTAAATTGGAAAAACCCTGTTTCCCCTTTTAAAAAAACAACCCGAACCCGGCTAATCCCCCCCTTTTTTAAAAACAAAGTTCTGGAGCAGATATCATAAAAAAAAATATTCCCGCGGAGGGACCCACACTGGGCTTCAGATCCATACCCCAAAAATCAGAAAGAAACCCTAAAGAACCGTCCCCGAGACAAGCTAGACACCCCCCAGAAAACGCTGTATAAAAAAACAGTTCTTCCCGTAACAAAACAGCCGCACACACCCTTCCCCGACCCGTACAGGAAAAGGATTTTGAGCTCCCCCCGTTTGCGCCCGGACTTTTATAGGGCGGTGACTTTACAAATTCCCGCCGGTCTCTGATTGGGTTCCTTTTCCTGCAAAATGTAGCAGGCTTTAAGCCTTCTCCTCCCAGATGCTTGCCCCCCATGTAGCGCCATTGCTCGCAGCCATTTTATCAATCAAAAGCCACCCCCTTCGTTCCAAACCCCAAAAAAAACCCCAAAGTTTTGACTTCATTCAGAACCGAAGTTTTCCTTTAAATTCTAAAAAGAACTCCACTTCGGAAAAAATTTGATTCGCCCCATCGCTATTTTTGGATAATTTAACCCCAGATGTAAAAATATAAAAAGTTTTTAGTGGAAAACCCGGGGGTCTGGGAAAGGGTCCCGGATACATTTCTAAATGTAATAATATAACAAGCTTAGGGCCCGGGATTCGGAGAAGGGGCTATACTTTCTAGATGTAATAATAAACAAGTTATAGGTGCCCGGGTTTTTGGAAAGGGGCGGATTTCATTTTTTGGGGCATAATAAAAATAACAAATTAAGTGACCAGGATTTTTGGAGGGGTCTATACAATTTTTAAAATGTTTAAAAATATAACAAGTTATAGTGACCAGGATTCTGGGGAAGGGTATGGATACTTTTCTAGATGTAATAATATAACAAGTTATAGTGACTGGGATTCTGGAGAACAGTCTGGATACATTATCAGACCCAGATCAGCTCTACGTTTATTGCTGGGGGTTATTTTTCTATTTTTAACTGGGGCTAATACATCAGCTACAGGGAAAATCATCAAAACAAAAAAATAAAATTGATGTAAAAATGGCCTCAGAGGTCTTTTTCTGACCTTATGAGGGGAAAATATGTAAAATAAATAAAATAAAACAAATATTAAAAAAAAGCTGAAAGCCCAAACTGCAACTTTTAGATCCTCCACCCTTGATGACCCTATAACTTTATATCACCCACATAGAAATGTCCGTGATGGAAAAGTAACACTTTTGCTATTAAAAAAATAAATAAATAAAATGTAAAAGCACTATTTAATTTTATTACCATTTTCCCTCATGTCATTTGGAAAAAAAACTAGGGCCACATGTATGAAACTGTTAAGGTCTAAAACTCACTCTTTTGCCCAGAGTAATGTATGTGGCCCCTAATTTTTTTAAAAAAATAAAGCTTCATGTATCACAAAAATAGGTAAAAAATGTAGTAAAATAACGCAGGATGAGAAAAACATTACAACATTCAAACCAGTGTGTACATTACATCAAAGATAATTAAATGTAACAGGTTCAGGAGGGAGTGCACTGTGGAAACTGGTGAATAGTGATGTGGTAATGATTAGAGATGGGCGCAATGACTTCTAACGAGTGGAATTCGTTTAGAATTTTCAGGGAAAACTTCGGTTCTGAAAGAAGTCGAAGTTGTGGGGTACTTCGGGCTTCGTGAACGACTGAGCCCAGTGTGCTTTTTGATGATATTTAAATGGGCGAGCACATGGGTTTACATGGGGCAAAGCACTCTGGGAGGAGTAAGGGCTATAGCCTGAATGACATGTGCAGAGATGAAGCAATCAGAGTGGACGGCGGATTCGTGACTGACACACGCCACTATATAAGACATGAGCGTCAGCCGCTGGGAGCTCTCACTCCCTCTCACTGTACTGATCTGGATAGGTGACTGCAGCGGCTGATTGTTACTGAAGAACTGTATTTTTTATACAGCGATTTTATGTGGGGTGTATCAGATTGTCTAAGAGACTGTTCTCTTAATGTTCTATTTCTGATTGTTTTGGGGGTATTGGATCTGTAATACCAGTGTGCGTCACTGCAGCTGCTTATATACATATCTAATATCCAATTGTGGGATCTTATGCCGGTTCAATGTTGTATTCATTTAAAGAAACAGCGTTTTTACAATTACAAATACCACTCATTTCTTGGCTGCTCTATTCTTTGGACGCAATTTACACTTACCAGGTTAATAAGCGTTGTTCTGTGTTATGGTGACTAAAAGAAACGTTTTTTTCACGACAAAGTAAGCAATTTTGCCTGTCAGCATAATTCAATATCCGAAGGTTAATTTAAGCCTGTTGTGCTCTTTACATTCAGTAAAATACAACAGAGTTTTTAAACATACAACATACAAGTAAATTTTTCCTGCCATGTGTGGGGTGCAATTTTATATCCCAAGGGTTTCTCAAGCTTCTAACTGGGTTCTGTGGATAGGTCAAATTCAGGGTGGTGTATTTATCATATACAAGATATTCCGTCATCAAACAGGTTTGTCTGTATTTTTAGAAACAAACAGTATGTCAGGACAGAGAAGAGGTGGCAAGGCTCTGCACATGCGTGTGGCTGTTGGCACAATCATTTCAGGACTGGTCGCAGGGCACTGCAAGGGGACGTTGCAGCTAGGGTCACTAGGTGTGGCAAGTACATGTCACGGTGTCACCTTGCGGCCGTGTGTTGCTCTGCAACCAATGGTTCTTGATTGGTGACTTGGGTCATCCACTTTCCCAGTTGACTTGTCCTGACATCAACAAGCCAAGTGTCGGTGGGAACGTCAGACACAACCGAGTTGGCATGGCCCAGGGAGGGGTCAGCGGCACCTCAACCTGTCCCTACCCGCCTCTGTTCCCCTCGGTTCCCTCAGCTGAGTTTATTATGTGGTCTGGGATCTGCGCCCTCTATACTAGCGAGGATGAACTAATTTGAGGAGGCAGTCAGGCAGCTACTTGGCCAGCGATAGAAAAGAAATGGGGCCATTATCCCCTGCTTCTCGCAAGTAGGCGGCAAGTATAGAGGTTGTGTGTGGACAGGGAGGGTCATGTTGTGTGGGGTCAGCCTCTTGCTACCAAAAGACCGGTGATGAGGACAACTGTGACGATGTTGATAACACAAATAGATGATGATGTTAGCCGACCGCACTTGGGAGGCCCGGGTGAGGCAAGGGCGTCATCATCGTCAGGAGTAAAAAGAAAAAAAAAGAGAAAAAAAAAAAAAAATGGAAAAAAAAAAAAAAAGAAGGAAAGAAAAAAAGAAGGAAAAAAAAAAGGAAAAAAAAAAAAAAATAAAAAAGGGAAAAAAAAAGAGGGAAAAGAAAGAAAAATAGAAAAGAAAAAAAAAGGAAAAAGGAGAAAATAAAAAGGAAAGGAAAAAAAAAACATGGAAAAAAGAATAAAAAAAAAAAGACAAGACGATGGGACAAGAAAAGGGGGAAAAGAATAAAAATAACAAAAAGTAAAAAAAAAAATAATAATGTTAGAAGAATTAAATAGAAAAAAAAAAGGGAGGAAAATAGAAAAGAATGAAAAATAGGAAACGAATAAATGGAGCGTCACGCTGGCGTCAGGGCAGCGGGCAGCCAGCAAGTGGGGTTGTGTGACCGTGTGTGTCAGCAGGATAGCAGCAGTGTGGAGGTCGGGAGCCAAGCGGCAACGGGGTAAAAATACTGCTTCGCAGGTCCACCAAAGTAGCGGGCACAGTAGGGCGCTCAGCGTGACTGCGACGGCTGTCTGTCACTCAGAGCGGTGCGTTGGCGGTAATTCGTACTCGGCGGGGGGTTGTTGCTGTTCTTTGCTAAGGACACCGCGAGGAGCCAGAATTTGGGGTATATGTAGTTTCTGTTGTCAGAAAGTGAACGTAAGCGTGGCCAGGGAGCTATTGTTTGGCTCCACGGCCCGTGCGTCAAAACAATGACGCGTCACCAATCGGGGGGGCTGGGTGATATCGTGGCTCTGTTGTGGTGGTCCATCGGCCCGCTGCAGCTGCAGCGGACAGTGGAAAGCATGCCTTTTCAGACATAGTCTAGGCTCCCTCCATCCTCAGACTGAGGCTGATGTTTCTACTTTGACTTCCTCGCAGGTCCTGTTGCTCCTGCTCTTCGGCTTCTCATGGCGCAAGCTGTCAGTATAACGTGGCGATTGATATGAGACTACAGTATGTGTCCATACACATCCTATAGGTGCAGATTGCTAATAACCGTATTCTCTGTCCATGTTGTTGGTACTGCAAGTACCTCCCACTTTCCTTTGGTGGTCTCTGGACTCTGCACAGTGCTGAGTTAATGGATTGTTGCCCGGCGGGATGTGCCTAGCCAGTAATTTCTTTGCCATAAAAGACATTGTTCCTAGCAGTCACCGTATATTGGTGATTCTGATGGCGGGGGAATGGTACTTGTGCGTTTAGGTGGGGGCAATTGGGGATCGGACCAGCGCGGTCGTCTGGAGCTGTAAACTACGGTCAGGGCCGTATCATGTCATTTACCGGCCCCACTGGGTGTATATGCTTCCAGCCTGGCACACCAACAACTTGGACAGAAGACGCAGCTTTCTCTCCACGTTGTCAAACCTGAGGCTCATGCCGCCAATGTCCGCCTCCTCTCCTCTCCACCAACACCATCATCTCAGCCTCCACAAGTACTGCTCCATCATACCACATGTTTAGGGCACAGCACAGGTGTCACGCAGTTCTACTCCTGGGCTTGCCTCGGCGAAAGATGTCACACAGGGGTAGGAACTGCTCCGCGGTATCATGCAGCAAGGAATCGAACATAACGGTGTTGGCTTTCTCCCGCGCCAACTGCAAAATCGGAACCATGGTGACGGGACAATGGGAATACATGTGTCCGCGCTCTTGCACCGAGGAGGGATGGTACTTGTGGCTGCATGGTTGCACATGTTCAATCTCGGTTGTGAAAAAGGTCTCCTGAAGTCTTCCACGATCTTCAAGATATCTGAAATGGCCAGGAAACAGTGCATGCACTTCATCCATTCTACCAAAGCCAGGGAACACCCTCCTCGAGTCTGCTGCGGCAGAACGGCCTCAACCAAACACACTCCTGATCTGCGATGTTTCCACCCGCTGGAATTACGCCTCACATGTTGTACCGACTGTATGAACAGAAAAAGGCCATTTAAAAATCAAAATAATGCTATTTTTTATGATCCAGGCGGATCCAGAGTTACTTCCCTGTGTAACTTTGATGTCAGCCAGTTGGAAGCTCATGCGTGGACATCCTGAGTTTGTTGTGGCCATTCGAGGAAGCAACGTAATTTGTCAAGTCGCCAGGACTACGGGATGATTACACGTCATTCCAATGCTTCAGTACTGGAACAGATGCTGTATAATCTGTCGGGGCAGGGGAACTGGAGACGTGGCGGGACTACATCTCGCGGCCACATGCAGTACGGTGGGGGACGAATTGGAGAGAGAGGAGGAGGAGGAGGACATTGGAGAGAAGCATTGTATGGTGAAATCGAGTGGATTTTCTACCCAGGTTACAAGAGATGAGGAGACGGAGCAGCTGGAGGAGGTAGATGGAGGATGAGGAAGACGAGGCAGATGACTCCCAAGCTACAGTGGCATTAGTCAGTGGAGATGGAGGCAGGCGAGCCCCTCGGTGTCAATTGTGCAGGATGGCCACGCAGCATGTGATTTGGCCTGGCTACGTGTCAGCCGAATAGTCCAGCATAACTGGCTAAGGGATGACTTCTGGACTCTCCACCCTATGGACCCTCGCTAGCGGTCCAAAATGGACAGCATTTTTCCCAGCTAATGTGGAGGGAGGTCAAACTCTAATTTACTATAGGGAAATCCTCCGTAGTCTGTTGGCCGGCTGCTATGTGCGGCATCTGTCCTCCATCTGACAGGATCTGACAGGGGGGGTTCTTCTGCGCTCATGTACTACTGCGCGGCGGCCTGGGGGTCAGTGGGACGGTGGTAGGAGACAGTACCAGCTCCATCAGCAGCAACACTAGTCTGAGTGACCTGATTGAGCAGGGCTTCCTTCACCCGCCTTGTGAGGGGGCAGTCGCCAGCAGCTGAAGGACCTGGAGCAGACCTCTGAACCAAACAGGTGGTGGCCTACTTGGACAGCACACTCTGCTCCTCAGTTAGAAGTATCCGCTGGACCTACTGGGCAGCCAAACTGGATCAGTGTGGCCGCATCTTGCCGAGTTTGAAGTGCGAGAAGCTGTCCGGCAACCGGACAGTAGTGTGGCATGACAGAGGGGCGTGTTCAAGTGCGGCGGGGGCCATCGTTACCCCTATGGAGAACCCGCTTTGTCCACGGGAAATCGTGAACGCACTGACCTTGTTCAAGATGAATTCGGCGTGGATCGGCCAGGATTTCCAAAATAACAATCGCCTTGGCCGTCTGACTACATAAGCAATGACGCCTCCACCCAAACTGTGAGTAACATGTGTCTGGTTCATTACTACCTGCCTCAGCCACTATTTCATGATGCAGACAAACGCATGATGCACACACATCTGCTGACCAGTTTCTCCATATGCACCAACCATCGTAAAAGCGCCTGGTATTGCAACCCACCTACTCACTTGTCTTATGCCACTTTATGACCTCCTGCTGCTGCTATGTGGCTGTTGCTGGTGCTGTGACATCACACCACTGTGTTCATTGTGCCACTATTGACCTCATGTGTTGCTCCTTGCCAGCCTTCACCTCCATCTCTGTCATTATTGTGACACTCTGTGGCCCTACTCCAGTTTTTGCCACCTCCAGAAAGTCATTGCTGCCACTGTCTGACTAAGGGGATGTGCCATAACCGTACTCACACTAGTGTCGTTCAATGTGCCCAATCATGTGGACTATCTCCTGTTTTGCACCCTCAGATGTCATTGTGGCCACTGTCTGACCTCATGCTGCTGCCTCGCGTCACCTCCCTCTATGTCCATTGTGCCTACTCTGTGGCCTTCTCTCAGTTTTTGCCACCTCCAGAATCCAGAATGTACAATTGTTGCCACTGTCTGACCTCATGCGGCTGCCACCGTCACATCACTCTCTGTCATTGTGCACTCTGTGGCGATACTCCAGTTTTTGCCACCTCCAGAATGTCATTGTGCACTGTTCTGACCTCTTGTGCTGCTGCCGTGACCTCCACAAATCTGTCTTTGTGCCACTTGTGCATTACTCCTGTTTTTGCAACCTTCCTGATCCAGAATGTCTTGGTGCACCTGTTGGACCTCAGCTGATTGCCACCGTCACATCCACTCTTGTCATTGTTGCCACTCTGTGGCCTACTCCAGTTTTTGCCACACTCAGAATGTCATTGTGCCACTGTCGACCTCATGATGCTGATGCCGTGAAAAAACACCTCCACACCTATGTCATTGTGCCCTCTCTGGGGCCTACTCCAGTTTTTTGCCACCTCCAGAATGTCATTGTGCCCACAGTCTGACCTCATGCTGCTTCGCTGTGGCTGCTGCATAACATACACAACTGTTCATGTGCAATCTGTGGCTACTACTGTTTTGCCACCTCCAGGAATGTCATTGTGCCACTGTTGACATCAGGCTGCTGCCGCCGTCATCCTCCAATCTCTGTCATCTGTGCCACTCTTGGCCTACTCCAGTATTTTGCCACACCTTCCTGAATGTCATTGTGCCACTGTCTGACCCTCAGGGCTGCTGCCGCCGTCACCCTTCCACTCTCTGTCATTTGTGCCACTCTCTGGCAATACTCCGAGTTTTTGCCAACCTCAAGAATGTCATTGGGCCACTGTATGACATCACATGGCTTGCTGGCCCTCCGTTCACCTCCACTCTCTGTCATTGGGCCCACTCTGTGGCCTATTACTGTTTTGACAACTCCAATAAATTGTCATTGTGCCTACTGTTCTGTCATAATGCTGCATGCCATCGGTGACCTACAAACGTGTCATTGTGCCACATCTGTGAGCCTAATACAGTTTTTGCATCTCCAGAATGTCTTGGTGCCACGTCGGTCCTCATGCTGCACTACTGCCGTAAACCTCTAACCTATGTCTTGTGCCCACTGTCTGGACACATCATGATGCGCTGTGGCTGCTTGACTTACGTGACCTTAACACTGTGTCATTGTGCCAATCGTGGGCCCACATCTTACTATTGTTTTGCCAACCTACAGTATGTCATTGTGCACACTGCTCTGACCTATGTTGCTGCTGGTGGCTGACGAAGTCACCATCCACAACTCTGTCACTATGTTGCCACCTGAGCCCTCAGATTGTTTTTTTCCAGATGTCGCTGCATGACTTTATCAGGCTACATTCCCCGTTTCTGTTCTTTTGGTCAGTTTGCCATCTTAAGTGCCAGGGGATATTTTAGAGTGAACAGATTTAAGAGCGGGCGGCTGTTCTTGTGCGTGTCATACCTATAAACACAACATTGTTTGAGACCAACCAAGCTCCCTCTGCATATTAAGCATGCGCACAAGGTTTACAGCACCCTGCACGGCTCTGTGCAGCCTGGAAAATAGCTGTTTTTTAACGCGATTCGTCCCGAAGTAATTCGGACCGAATTTATTTTTGTCGGGAAATTCGGCGATGTTGACCGATCCAAATTTTTCGAGAAATTCGCCCATCTCTAGAAGTGATTTTTTTTTAAGTGAAAGTAGGCTTGCTGGTAAATAAAGGCAGTTTATTTGGGGAGTCACAGTTTACAACTGCTCCAAAAACTTTGCTGTGTGAAAGCACCCTTAGGGTGCTTCCACACAGCTGAGTTTTGTGCAGTTTTATTTGCGCTCCAAAATTTATCCTGCCTTGTTACACGCAAGTTCTTTCACTTATCTAAACAGTTTGGAATTGAGTAAGTGTAATCTAATCTGTTGTGTCTGTTTTGATCCACAAGACTTTCAAAACACAGTAATTGATTAATGACTTGAAACACTTCTGACAATTCAGGACAAACAGAAGACTTGCTGGTTTTAATATGCAGTTTATTGGAGGCGACAGTTATTATACATATGATGCACAAAAAATGCGATGTTTGAGTTAGCATTAGAAATCCGCAAGAGTTCAAACACAGTAATTAATCACTCTCCTGTAACCAATTCAGATAACTGAAAGAAGCTTGCTGGTAATAATGGCAGTTTTATTGCAGTGCAGTAAAAAATGCATGAAAACTGCACCGTATGAAAGCGCTGTTAAAGACAGCAGCAGGAAGAGGCAGAGGAGATTGTACAGATCCGGCAAAAATAAACCTGACAGATAACGCACCATGATATCACAGCACAGAAGGTTATATTTATTTTTTCCAATGCTTTTCAATGGCTTTGTTGCGATCTGAGAATATATAACATGAAAAGCTCTGATATCACAGTCAAGTTAAAATTTGTTACATCTGTGCATGACAAATCAGAGCATGGAGAGGAGGGAGAGCATCCTAGAAGGGCAGCTCACACAGGCTGTAAATATGGTGTAAATCACAGTCTACAAGCAGAGAAACACTTATTCTGGGAACAAGAGTAGAGACAGTGTCGGACCAGTGGAGTTGATTCTTGCGGCCACCAGTGGAGATGATTCTTGGGGCCACCATGGAAATTTATTCTTGGGCCACCAGTGGACTGATTCATTGGGCTACCAGTGAAGTTGATTATTGGGGTCCACCAGTGGAGATGATTCTTGGGGCTACCAGTGAAGTTGATTCTTGGGACCACCAGTGGAGATGATTCTTGGGGCCACCAGTGGATATGATTTTTGGGGCCCACCAGTGGAGATGATTCTTGGGGCCCACCAGTAGAGTTGAATTTTTGAGGCCCACCAGTTTAAGTTGATTTTTTGAGGCCCCACCAGTGGAGTTGATTCTTGGGGCCACCAGTGGAGCTGATTCTTGGGGGCCACCAGTGGAGCTGATTCTTGGGGCTACCAGTGAAGTTGATTCTTGGGGTCCACCAGTGGAGATGATTCTTGGGGCCACCAGTGGATATCATTCTTGGGGCCACCAGTGGTATTGAGTCTGTGATCCACCAGTGGTGTTGATACTTCGGGCCCAACAGTGGAGTTGATTCTTGGGACCCACCAGTGGAGATGATTCTTGGCTCCCACCAGTGGAGCTGATTCCTGGCGCCCACCAGTGGAGTTGATTATCTGAGCCCACATGTGGAGTTGATTATTGAGGGTCAGATTCTTGGGGCCACCACTGGTGTTGATTCTTGGGGCCCACCACTGGAGCTGGGTCTTGGGGTCCACCAGTGGAACTGATTAGTCCACCAGTGGAGTTGATTCTTGGGGCTCACCACTGGAGCTGAGTCTTGGGGTCCACCAGTGGAGCTGATTCTTGGGGCCCACCAGTGGACCTGATTCTTGGGGCCCACCAAGGAGATGATTTGGGGGCCCATCAGGGACTGATTTTTGGGCCCCCCACCACTGGGCCTTTTCTGGGGCCCCCATGGAGTTGATTCCTTCCCCACCAATGATGTTGATTTTTTGGGCCCCACCAGGGGGTTTGATTCTTGGGCCCTCCAGTGGTTTTGGTTTTTGGGGCCGACCATTGAGTTGTTTTTTGGGGCCCCACATGGGGAGTTTTTTTCTTGAAGACCACCGGGGGAGTTGATTCTTGGGGCCCCCATGGATTTTGATTTTTTGGGGCCCCACATGGGCTGACCTGGGGGGCCCACAGGGTGTTGTTTCTTGGGCCCCCGGGGGGGGTTTGATTATTTGGGCCCCTGTGGAGTTATTCTTGAAAAACCCCCCCAAAACCACGGGAGCTGATTCTTTGGCCCAAAGGGGAGTTTTTTTTTGGGGTCCCCCAGGGGAGTTGTTCTGGCCCAACAGTGGAACGGTTGTGGGGCCACCCATGTCCTGTCATGTTGCAATATACCTGTCCTTTTCTTTTCCTTTCTCCCCGAAAGCCACCAGACTTCCTTCCCAGGACCCCTCTGGGGTTTCCCTACCCCTTTCTGGCCCACCCCTGAGCCTATGTAGAGAGACAGCAGAGCACCTCTGCAAGCACTAGACTTCTAAACACACAGGACAATATGTCCCATTAGGGTTGCGCCATTTATTTATTTTTACGGTGTATTTTGCACCAAAAAACTGTTGACGTCCTATTCTCTATATAAATGAACTGTAGTACACCAAAACTACGTGCATTATACGCCGGGCACAACACTTGTGAATGCGTCTAAAGTAGGCGCATCAATACACAATAATATGAATGGCCTAATTTTGTTGTTCTGTTAGGTGCA